>JAJKFI010033879.1:0-71239 GCA_029204185.1 Lerista edwardsae
GTGTGTGTGTGTGTGTGTGTGTGTGTGTGTGTGTGTGTGTGTGTGTGAGAGAGAGAGAGAGAGAGAGAGAGAGAGAGAGAGAGAGAGAGACCCCTGTTGGGAGAACTTGCGTCCCTGTCAGGCAATTTGGAGATATTTGATATTTGATAATGTAAGGTTTTTGGGAAGAGTGAGCCTACCCTTCCTACCAGCTAGGGAGAATGAGAGAAATTCACTTGTGGGAACCCAGCAGGCTGCAGAGAAAAGGGGAGATGGCCCACCAAAGCTGTAGTCCTATCCACAGTAGAGTAAGTTCCATTGACTACAATGGGACTTACTTCTGAGTAGACATGCATCAAATTGGGCCCTGGTGAATTTATTTAGCAGGCAGTCTACAGAAAGAGAGGGGCGAGAGAAGGAGAATGCAACCCACTAAGTGAATAAGAGGGGCATATGAAGGGGTTGTGACTTGGGGTATGTGGCACATTTGGGAATGGAAGGGGGGCATTTCTCTCAGGGTTTACTGGGAATTTCTCAAAGCAATCTCTCCCATCTCCCTGCTTGTTGTCAGGTGTAAAGCAGGTGCCAGACCTGAAGTGTCAACAGACAACAAGCAGATAGAAGGCGGCTGTGTTCCAGATGTGAAAATGGCTGGAGGTGCCCCCAGCACTGAGGTGCGGCACCCACCAGCTCGCCACTCAGGAAGGAGATGTTTGAGTTCTGCACCAAACAAGAGCTGGCCTGCCTGGGTAATGCCAAGGTCCATGCTGTGGCACTTCCTTCCCCCCACCCCTGTGCCCCACTCAGGCCTGCTGGGGAGGGGAGAGACCAGAGTTATGGAGGGAATCTAGCAGAGAGAGAGGGGGGAGGGAGGGAGGGAGAGAGAGAACGAACTACCCTGGTGGGAGGGGAAGCCGAAACAAATGATCTTAAGATGGGGCCACTGGTCCTGTGTGCACTTACCCAGGAGGGATTCTGATGGGGCTAAATGGGATCCCTATACTTGTGGATAAGAGCACAAAACATGGCACTGGGAGGCTGCAGTGCCTCCCTGGCATGCCACATGGAACACAAACACAGGCACCCATGCACATGCGCCTTTGAATGCGCCTACATCCCAATCTTCCCCTGTGGTTCCTTCCTCATCTCCGTGGCACTCACACTCATCTAACAAAGTGCTTTTCCCCACTGCAGTTTTGGCGCCTCTCTTTAAATCAAGGGTGGCCAACCCACAACCCTACTTTTGATGTAGAAAATTTGAAGATGCCACTCCACCGTAATGTTAGTGTCCCCTCCCATGGTTTTCAGAAATGATATAAAATTATGCTGTTACAAATTATTTCTGCACACCTTAAATAAACTATTTGAATAAAAAAGAGAAACAGTTCAAATGTACACAACTTTCACTTTCTTAAACTCATAGAAAATTACAAATACAAAAACATGATTCTGAAGGAGCCTCTCAACACAGCCAGCCACATTTTGCCCTCCCCCCCCAAAAAAAAATTGCTGAAGCTGAGGAAGTGCATGCAGGGGGAGGGAAGCTGCTAAATCAGAGAGACCCCAAAGAGGGCTATCTGGGCCCCAGGGAGGTAAATCAGGGAGGTAAACCACCCCAGCAGAACTTCAGCCTGTAAAAGTCAGGCAGGCCTAGAAGCAAGCTAGGTGGAGCCCTGACCCACCTTACAAAGTGAAGAGAGGGCAGGGGGCTGCCTCACCTAAGTTCCTTCTCTCGTGGGGTTTATCAGAGGTCTGCCAATAGCCCAAGCCCCACTAACCCTCATCACAGGCCACTGGGGTTTTCAAAGGCTGTGGCTCTGCCTCTCCCTCAGCTGGCGCTACTGTGTCAGCTGGGGCTTGTTTCCCACTCTCCCGGCCTGCCTGTCTCCCTAGTAGTCCCTCTCCTGGGGCTGCTGTCCTGCCACTCGGGGTGCTGCTCTTTGCCTGCTGGAGTGAGAGCCTCCCCTCTGAGGCCCTGAAGCTTGCCTCGGGCCACCTGGCCCTGGCATGGGGTGCAGCTGGGGAGGTTGAACATACCATCACTACCTGTAGTGTGTGATGGACTATTCCTCCATGAATATGTCCAATTCCCCTTTAAAGGCACCTAGACTTCCCCGCTCTACTTGTACATATTCTCACCCTTCTGCAGTCCCCTGGCTCCTGGATGCAGAGAGAGCGCAAAGTACTGAGCACACAGCGGGTGGTGGCTGCTGCTGCTGTTGCTTTAACTTTTGAATCTGAAAAATATCGGCCTGGTTGAATGTGAGACTCTGGCCGCCCCCCGCCCCCAAGTCTCACCAGTATCCATTCCCGATTCCATTCCTGAGATTAATGAACGCCTCCCCTCTCCATCCACACGCATTCCACATTTTGGAGCTGAAAGTAGCCCAGCGGAAAAACCTCCACAGCTGCATGCTTGCTTACTCCTTGGTTGACTCCTGACTTCCAAAAGCAAAGAAGCACACACTGTAGTGCTCCTCTCAGCAGCAAGGAGCCCACGCGCTTTAGTGCCCCTCCCACCTCTACTCGGCAGTCTTTGGCTGGCTGCCTCACGTGGTCTCCTAGCTTCCACAAAGCAAAGCAGCATTGCTTTAGCGTCTCTCCCTCCTTGCTTGGCAGTCCTCATATGTCTTCCTGATGAGCAACAAAAATACACTTCTACTTTAAATGGGGTCCAGGGCAAACCAGGCTAGACCTTCAAACCTGGCGTGACACTGGTACAACCTTCCTAAACCGGAATAATCCCGGTCAAAACGAGACATCTGGTAAGCCTAATTAGAGGGCCCCAAGACCCGTGAATTTAATTATCCATGGTTTCCTTACCCACAAGGAACCCCAACAGAAAATGAGGGCCCACTGTACTTCATTTAAAAATCAATACTGCAATAGGCTCTTCTAGGATTTAATGTGGAGAACCAGCGGTTTGCAGGCTTTGGTCACACAGTGAGGCAACCATTACCATGTTCATGCAATTGCTCAGAAATTTAGCAAAATGGAAGGATACAAATCCTCAGTGGCCAGTACATCCCTGGGAGGAAAAAAAAAAGAGATAATTCCAGACATATAGCTAATGGTCATTTTTTGTGTAATCCCCCAAACCTCTCCCTTCAAATGCCAACTGTGTGGCTCTATATTCTACATATGAAATTATCTCAAAACTATTTAGGTTCACTGACCCAAACTTTATTTTCAAAATACCTGGTATTCTGTTATACCTTTAAAAGGTAAAGGTTTCACCACGACCAAATGGTCTAGTCGTGACCGACTGTAGGGGGTGGTGCTCATCTCATCTCCATTTCAAAGCCTGTAGAGCCGGCGTTTTGTCCGTGGACAAGCTTCCGTGGCCATGTGGCCGGCATGACTCTACGCTGTAGCATACGGAACGCCGTTACCTTCCCACTGAAGTAGTCCCTATTTATCTACTTGCATTTAGGTGCTTTTGAACTGCTAGGTTGGCAGGAGCTGGGACAAGCAACGGGAGCTCACTCTGTCACGCAGTCTTGAACACCCAACCTTCCGGTCAGAAAGCCTAGCAGCAGTGGTTTAACCCACTGCGCCACCACGTCCCTTTATACCTTTACATGGGTGTAAAGGGTTCTAGCCCATCTTTTTCTGAATGGTCAGGATGATTAATTATAAATTAAAAAAACAAACATAAAGGCCAAAACATGAAATATGGCACACTGGAAACAATTAAATCTGATATCACACAGGCTAAAATGCAGGGTTTTTAACAAATTGTTTACAGTGTTTTGACCCACACAGAATCCAGAATTGCACAGGCTTTAACCCCCATTGAAATTAATGAAGGTTACTTAGGCTGAACTGTGCACCGGATTGAGGTTATATATGTTGCCCTTGTCAATGACCTGTTCAGCATTTCCTCTGTTTCTCAGCAAATTCTGAAAGCAAACAAAAATTGCTTCCTCCAATTCCACAACAACAAACTCAGCAACCTAAGGAGTTCAGCATAGCAAGGGATATAAAGAGATAATTAATGTAATTAAAATTTAATTTGATGTCACAACCACAAAGCCGCTTTCTAAGTGCTTCCAATTTATTCATGTTGATGTTGTTCCACAGTCAAAGCGGGCCTAATTTTATTTTTAAATCACGCTACTGGAGAGGTGGATACATATAGCAGTATTTTTAACTATGCTGCTCAGTAGTTCTGAAGAGCTTTGCAATGAAGAGCCCTCAGTAGTAGGTGAATATAGTATTCTTATTTGGGAATGGTGAGAAGTAGTTAGATGACAATTTGTGCAGGGCTACATAAATCTAGGCCAAAACAAGTAGTTCCTCACTCCTAGTCTGAGGTGCTAAAAGGAAAAATCTGGCCTTAGCCTATCATTAAATTTAAGATGATGGTACTGACGTTTAAGGCTCTTTATGACTTAGGCCCAGTCAACCTAAAGGATCGCCTTCTCCCATACATACCAGTTTGCCCTCTTAGATCATCTAAATGCACTCTCCTACAAGTGCCCCCTCTGTCCCAAGTTAAAGGGATGGCAGCTCAGGGGCGAACCTTCTCTGTAACGGCTCCACAAATATGGAATTCCCTACCAGAAGAATTAAGAACTACACACTCCCCCACGGCCTTTCAGAGAGGGCTCAAATCATACCTATTTCATCTGGCCTTTGGATGATTGTTGGCTGTCTGCCCTCTGTCCCTCTGGTATTTTGTCATAGTTTGTTCACTCCCCTGATCAATTATTTTTCCCACCCTCCAAAGAAGTCTAGCTTCTTTCTTGTACACACTCTGTGTTCCCATTAATGATTAATGTTATTGTTTTAATATGTTTTACTTATTGTGGTTACATTGTATTTTGTTGTTCTCTGTAAGCTGCCTTGGGCATTTGCTTCAGCATGGGAAAGGCAGGGTATAAATTCTTCAAATACATAAAGAAATAAATCAACTTCTGGAGTCTGATGAGCAGTGGCATAGCTAAGGCATCTGCAAAGATTTTGTAAAAAATCTGTTGCTAGGAAGGTCCGTATTCCAAGAAATGGAAAACAGTGGTATACTTGAAGTACTCATAAGAACATAAATACATAACATACTCAAATGGCTTTCTAAATAATCACAGTTTAAACCATGCCTGCCATTCATTTTGCTTTGTCAGTGCTTTGTCAAAGTTAGCAGGGTTAAGACATCTGTGAAAAATAACTATTTGTGAGACTTGAAGCCTTTTAAAAACAATACTGATTGCTACAGTTCCTTACACGGAAATCTTCCCTATTACTGTTCTTTTAACAGGAAGTACAATTACTATGTATGATTGACTCCTACATCTTCCTACATGTAACTGGAAACACTTGCATAAACTCACCAATGAAGATAGGCTTCATTTCTCCCTCAGGCTGGAGACTTTCAACAAGTGACATTCAGATATGGGTCACAACCAAACCTTAGAGGCAGTGGTGTCATTCAAATGATTTAGGAACAGGAACTCACTTTTGATTGGCACTTGTCGGGGTCCGCAGCACGCAGCCTACCTACCCGTTGCTTCTTCCCTCGCCACTGGTAAGGTCAAATTCTGCTGCTGCCGCCGCTTTCTTCACTTTCTCGTGCCGCTGCCTGCTGCCTGCCTGCCTCACTCACACAAAGTGCAGGCAACAGCTGCTGCATGCAGTGCCCATGCGCGGCCGAGGCAAGCCAAATTCAAATGTTGGGAAAACACACACACACCGGAACCAGCCACGGAGCCCGTTAGGATCCGGAATGCCCGTTCTGGTCCGTTCCCCCTGAATGACATCACTGCTTAGAGGGCTTCTAATAATGCTACTATTACTATTTTGTTCAGACCTCCACAATTTTGCCCAGAACTGCACAATCTGAACAGTAGGCAAGAGTAGGGGTCCTAGATGAGGTAAATCCTGCCAGAGACTTTTACTTGGGAGGGATTGCTTTGGCCAAGCCTCCAGTGGGCCCCATCAGTCTATCACCCATCCTGCTGTTCTCCCCTAACACAGCATTCCCTCTGCTCTCAGCATTGCCTCGCCTCACTTCCTCTTTCTCTCCTGCCACCATTCAAGTGAGTGCATGCTGTTGCCATGGCACTCTCTGTCCCTCCTCTCCTTCTACTTGACCTTGAAAGAAATGCACAATGGTAGAAGAGGAGCACATGCTGTTATACATCAAACATAGTAGCACTTACTTTGGGATAAATGTATATAGGGTTGCGCTGAGTAAATATATATAGGGATAAAAAGCAGCACAATTCTATGCATGTCTACTCAAAAATAAGTTTCTATGAAGTTCAACAGAATTTACTCCAAGAATGTTTATATAGAATTGCAGCCGTAGTTACACAGTGAGAGGTTTTCTACTGAAAGTTAAAAAGCTGCAATCCTATCTAACCATTGAGCTCAGTGGGCCTTGCTCCTGAGGAGAAATGGTTGGCTGTTGTAGGGGCATTTCACACAGTACACAGGAACAAACTCGGGTTTGCCACCAAGTGCATAATCAAGCAGGGAGAGGCAGTCATCACAACTCCCCGGCAAGTGTTCCTGAAGGATATACATGTTTATAATTACATTTTTGCCATACTTGCACTTTACATTTTGAGGTATATGTTAAAAATAAAAATTAAGCTGTACACATGAAAAAAAAATGCAGAATGTAAAGAAGCTATCCATCTGAAATAGTGAAAATATTTTGTTTGAGCAGACTAAATTTAGGCAACAGCTGTTTCTTTAAAGTAACAGGGGTCTAAAGGGGCTATATGCAAGAACATTTTAGGCATATGCTATATCCAGCGGAGGAGTGGTGGTTGGGTGACTTTGGAAGGGAAGAGCTTCGTAAGCCTCTCACTCTACAATGGATCTCCTCGGACCTGCACCAGCTCTGTAGCCAAAAAAAGAGGAACTAGAATCTGGCGGCCCCCTCCAGCAGCCTCCCTACTCCCCCTTCTGCCCCCTCCCTGCCTCATTTCCCCCCACCACTGCTGCCTTATCTGGTTTGTCAGGGGGATGTCAGTGAGTTTGGCAGGCACAACGGGGTTTGGCAGTAGAATAGGAGCACTGTTGCAGGAGTGCTCACAAAAGGCCACCAATGGAGCGCTGCATGCATCATCAGTGGCCATTTTATAACAGCAGAAGGCTATTCTGCAGTCGTAAAGCCCTGCCTTTTATTTTGAGACAGCCAATGAAATTATTAGGAAGATGAAATTTATGTTGCAAATAAGCTTATAGAAGTTTTTGAGACAAGGAATGAATGAAGAATACTTTTTAACAAGGTCCTTCTACAAGTTATTTTGCTACAATGGTTCACATTTCTTTTAACAACTGGGATGCATTTTAAGAAAAAAATATATTATATTTCTAGCAGTGGCATTCCTAGAAGGGGCAAAATGCTAAGTTGTGCAGGAGCCTGAGCTCCTGTGTAACGCAGCCCCTCCCGCTTGCCTCCAGAGCCATTCACAGCTTGGAGAGCAAAGCCTTTCTGCGAATTGCTGTGATGGCAAGGGGGAAAGGCCGCTTTACACAGGAGCTCAGTCTCTGACCAAACTTAGTGTTTTGTCTCACCCCCACCTCACCCCAGGAACCTCACTGATTTCTAGGTAAATTCTTGGTTGGGCATTTCTCAAAAGTCATTAAAAAAAAAACACAAGCAACATGGTGTCATATTTGTGTCTCATGAACTATCATTTGTGATGTCCTCATGATTTGCATAGCAATGACTTCAGCCTCTTGCTTTGCAATTTTTTTCTTTTATGCTGTCTTAAAATGGGGATTTGTTCTCATTCTGTAGCCAAAGGCGGTGAAGACGACACTCCTGAAGGAACACAGGATGTGTCATTCTGGGTATAGATCAATCTAGTCAAGAAAACTGGTAAATCTAGTCCTCCCATGGGCAATAACTAACATCTGATGGATGCTTCAGCGCCTCCTAGCAAGCCCAAGCAACTGCGTAAGACATACTTGGGGAATTTTATATAAAATGCAGAGAACATTTTGTGATTTACAATGTACCCATAGCATATTACAAAGCAGGTAATATGGTGCTCTCTGGGGGGCTATCTGAAGAGCTTGGAGAGAAATCTGCAATAATGTAGTGCTGCCATTTGCATATTTATTTTGTATGCCAGGGCTGCCAAATATTTCAGAGAATATAAACACTATTTCCATGTTTGTTAAGTTGATTTCTGCATAATGTTATGTGACTTTTCAGGTTAACTAACGCTCCTGTGTTTTGAATACATCCACCTGGCAAGTTGACTAATGATTTTCAGTGCGTTACAGCCAAATCCTTTTATATTTGATATGCTTTGCTCTTTTTACTCTTTTATGGTGATAGTCACTGGTTGTTTTTAGTTACGTTTTAATTGTTTATGAATTGTTTTTATAAGCCACTTTGTATACCCATCTGGGAGAAAAGCAGGCTGCAAACTGAATGAATGAACCCTATGCATGTCAATTCAGAAGTAAGTTTCATTGAATTTACTCCCAGGAAAGGGTAGGATTGCAGCCCTAGAGGAGGTATCATAGTGTTATACTTTCTATGTCATATGAAGTATAAAACCCCAGATGTTTACTGTAAAATAAAATTGTAAAAGCAGTGAAATCTGAATGTGATTTGTTGTTACCCACTCCTTTCGGTACGTACGTCATGAATGTATTTATGTTAAGCTGGATCTTGCAGAGAGCTATACCATGTACCCTCCTTATCTGCAGGCTCAGGACCAAAAGATGTTATCCAAAGCGGGTCCCAACCCATGTCAGAAGAGCCTCACTGGACCTCCCCTCTCAGACATGACCAGAAGTCCAGTAGGTGGCCTGAGTGCGGGGAGGTGGCATGCCACTGTTCTTGTTCCTTGATTATACAAGTAGGTAGTTAATCTGTTCTAAGGCAGCAACTTGGAAGTAAGCCCAATTGAACACAATATAACTTACTTTTGAGTAGAAATATGTACGATGATGCTGTAAATTATCATGCTTAATCCCAGGGTTGGGAAAAAAGAGTCATGACTCAAATTGTAACTCAAGTTTTCAAGTTTTGGCCTCTCTCATGAGACTCGAGTCTTGCATGTCAATGGCTCTGCCCCTGACTAGTGATCCAGGCCACTGACTTGTAAATGCCGAGTCATTTCAGCAACTCAATTCAGTTAGAATGATCATCTTGATTTCCCTGCAGCAGCTGAATTTTGCTTCTGGGCTCCATATGGCTGGCTCCCCGAAAGTTGTGTCTTTTATTTATTTAGGGATTTCCTGGGGTTCCTGTGCATTTAAATTAGCTTTGCATTGCTTCATGGTTCCTGCCTGATGCAACCTGCCTTCTTTAATTTTTTTTTATTTTTGTTGACCTCAATGGGGATTTGAACAAAAACCTCAAGATGTTTCATGCTGTTGGAAGTAGCTTAGCTTCTTACCCAATTGAGCTATTGTGGCACAAACACTTGACCAAAGGATTGATTCTTTCTGTTTAGCAAAGCAACCCCCCTACTTTGGAATATAAGTCAATTTCACAGGGCAGGTTTTCAGGCAAAAATAATGGAATGTAACATGACCCTTGGATAGGATGCGGGGGTTAAACTTGGGGAATGGTGCTTGTGAGAAGGAGCTTGCCCTGGAAACTTATTGCCCTGGAACTTAATTGAAAGGGGATAAAGAATCTGAACTGCACCTCAGTTTTTGCAGAGACCTACAAGGTGCTTGTGCAGCACTGTGTGCCATTCCCCGCCCCCATCTGTGCAATGGAATAGCCCAGAGGAAAGGAGGGAGGAGAAAGAACCAGGGGAATATTGTATGCAGTTGTCTAATACTGTTTGTGGCAAGCTTTAAGACCCAGCAGCCGCCTGCCTGCCTGATTTACAGGGCAGCCTGGGGTAGGGGCGGGGAAGGAAGTTTGTTTGAAAAACGGAGGAAAAGAGGAGAAGGGATTTTGCAGAAGGGATTTTACATTCTCCTTTCTGCCTGGTGCTCCTCTGGGCTTCTCCTGGCTCCTGCTTCTCCTGCCCTGACCTGGGGATAAGGCAAGGAAACTAGCTATGCTTCATTTTCAGGTACAAAGAAATTTTGTAAGCTACAATTTTAAAAAATGGGCTTGAGTGTTCTTTCTATTGAGCAGCCCCCCTACTTTGGAACAGATTCCCTACTTAAGAATTTGTTGCTTTGCAACAGAAGTTAGAAAGCTCACATGGTGTAATGGTTAGCATGCTGGACTTAAATAATGAACATTGTAAATTTGAATACTCCCCTCAGTGAATTGGGTATCAACCAATACCCAATCTTTTTGAAAAAGCTCAAAAAGATTCGAGTCAAAAACAGACTCAAATAATCGGGAGTTGAGTCGCATGAATCAAGTCACTGGGGGCCGGAGACTCCTGAATTGACTCGACTCAAATTTTGAGATTTGTTCCCAACACTGCTTAATCTCTCACTGAGTCAATGTAGAGCAGGGGTGCCAAACCTATTTCATATAGAGGGCCAAATGATGTGTATGATGCTTGCTGAGGGCCAGAAGTGCAATCATTAAGCAGGAAGTGACATCATTAAGCAGATGATGGCCAGAAATAACTTTGTTCTCAAATAGGAACTCATCAGCTGCATATGACAGAAGTGAAATTATGCAAATCTTGATCATATTTTAAAGATATGAGAGAACCTGGCGACCTTTTCAGCAGTGCTATTTCTGCTGAGACGTCACCACAGCTCAGCAACTGAGGGGTACTCAGCAAATTGATGCCTTGGCAGAAGCAGCGCTGCTGAAAGGGCGGTTTTGGGAGAGCCCAAAGAAATCAGACCCATGGGATTTATGTTTGACACCCTTGTTCTAGGGTATGTGTAACTGGGCACAGTGTTGCATTGGATGTAAACAGCTTTGCAGTGTAATTATATTTCTCAGAAGTAAGCCCCATTGAGATTGAAGGGTTCAAGCCTATGAAAAAGTGAACCATGATCAAAAGTGAACCACAAATATGCAACACCCTCAATCAACGTGATGTGTCTGATCCCCACATAAAACCCGGAATGTACACAGATGCTTGTGCATCGTCTCACCCTCTCAGACTGTACCTGGTTTTCCTGGTGATGCCAATGACAGATTTGCAAAACCTGCTCCAGTCCTTGGCGCTGCAGCTTCAGGTATTTGTCCAGTTGCCTCCTCCTGTCTTGCAGCGCTTCAAGGAGATGGTCGATTTTCAAGCAGCTACTGTGGGCCCCCTGCATGAATTCTGGATTCACGTTCGGCCCCTCAGATTTGAATTCCTCTATGAATTCAGTGAGTTCATGGCTTTTGTTTAAGAGGATGAGTGACTTTTCTAAGAGTTCTGTGAAAACAGAATAAAAACAAAAATAGATGGTTATTTAAAACTGCTTTATTGTATACAGGGCTTTTCTGAATACGATCTCATTTCTTTGAAGATAGACAAATGATTTATTTCCCTTCGTCTGGACAGTCATATATCTAAACGGTAATAAACAGTGGATTTGGTAACTTCTGCAAGCCTCTTCACACAGCCTTTGAACATAAGATGGCTATGGAAAAATCTGGCTGATGTCAACTTCCAGTCTCAGCCCATAACCAGCAAATGGTGTACAATTCCTGCCATGTGCATGTATCACGGGGTGAGACTAAAAAGTAGAATCCTGAATGTAGCAGCAGGTGTTTATTTTAAGATATCAGTATTTACCGTATATAATCGTGTATAAGCTGATAAATTTATGCCTTGAAAAACCTGACATCGACTTATATTTAGGGGACTTATATTCAGGGGAGTACGGTAAATGCCTTCACTCACAAGGTGGGTGGAGCAAGGCCTAAGCTGTTTTCTGAGTGCTCCTGCCTGTCATGTGGCTCCTTGCAAGCCACTAAACTACAGAGGCTTCTGAGCATGCTCAGAAGATAGCTCAGGAAAATTGAGTTCTATGGAAAGTGAGCCACACTGTGTGTTTACTCGCGAGTAGATGGCTGTGCCATGGTGCGTTGGAAAGGGCAGGCCGAGAGGAATGCAACGCGGCCAGAATGGTCCTGATCCGATGAGCGTAGGCCCCAAAAAACACTGGAGAAGGAAGCCCCTCCCTCTAAGCTAAGAAGTATTGAACCTAATGGAAAGCAAAACAGAGCTACACGTTCCTACTTACTCATGAGTAAGCAAGTGTTACTTGCATCACTGCAACAATGTGAGTTGAATTCAGCAGGACTGCAACCTCAAGGTGTGGGGATTGTGCTCTCTTTTGTTTCAGATGGCTGTGGTGCTGAGGTACTGTGCAAACTATGTGGGGGGTGGGGTGGGAAAAAAATGGGCTCTTTTTTATTACTCCTGAGTTGTTGCAGGTATGCCTAATCAGTCCTAGCCTTGACCATTTTAATGGGTAGCTTCTGTGTCAGTGTATCTGCTCTCAAACAAGTTTGATGGGACCATGCAAGCTCCTGCTTTCAGCTTTTCCTCCCTTTTTTGCAAGTTTTTGCAGCTTTTTTGCCTTTTCCTTGCAAGAACATAACAAATCAACTTAGGGGAAGGGATAATCTCTGCAGAAGCCAGCCCAAGCAGGTAAACTGCACTAGGCAGAGTGACATATATCTTTTTTATTAGTTGATTCAGGCAGATATGCTTAATTAGAGTTACCAGATACAAACTAGACAGAGTGCCTATACTTTTAACCATTGTATAGAAGAGGGAATATGGGCGGTTGTAGCTTTTGAAACCCTTCCGTGATGAGCTGCACGGCCCAAATTCCCTCTTCTATACAAAGGTATAGGCATTCTGTCCCAGATTGTATCTTGTAACTCTATGCTTAATCAGTTCTAGTCTTGGAACAGTTTTGTGTGCTTCGTTTCATTATTCTAGCATGGTTGCCCATTGTCTCTAATGACAACCCTTCTGTTTAATGACATCCCTTCTTGTGGGTCCCCATAGGCTGTCATTTTCAAAAGTGGGTCCCAATGCTAAAAGATTTGGGAACAACTTCTTTGATAGTTGCATGCTGTTACTGTTTTATTTTGTTTTCCCTGTACTTTAATAAATAGGTAGATTGTACAGTTCTTAGGTAACAATTATTGGTCGATCATTTGTCAGAACCTGGTATTGGGTAAAATTAGACAAAATTATCTAATTCAATGAATCACTGGTACCCCTAAGTTTTACCCTTGACTTATCCACGGGGCATGGCAAATTCCATTATTTTTGGCTTAAAACTTGCCCTCGATTTATACATGACATCAACTTATAAATGATTATACGCGGTATATACCGCCTTTCTCTTTTTTAAAGACAGCATTCAAGGTGGTTTACATTGGCAGGCTAGTCTAAACCACCATTTTTCAATGGGGTTTTTACAAATATATTCTGTGATTCACAGAATCCTCAGTCCCAGGTGTTGCCTTCACAGTGTGATTACCAACCTCTGGCTGTGTGCCATCGAGGTTCAGCAGGCAATAGTAAATCAAGCTTGGTCAGGTCCTCAAGGTTGTACGCTATTCCTTTGCCAGCTGGCCTTCTCACACACTCCCATGCTTCTCCCATTGGGTCCCATCAAATCATTAGGGACTCCAACCTGCCACAATGGGTACAGCAGCCTGGCATTCTGTCTCCTATCCAAAAATACAACTACAAGTTCTCCTGCTTAGCTCTTCAGGCAGTACCAGCAGCTCAACCATGAGTCCATACCTCCTGCCATGTTCATGTTTGAGCACAGCCTGGGAGATGATGAACACAGTATTTTCAAATCCTTGTCCTCAAACCACTGTATACCTGATGGCTGAATTGTGATGGGTTTTCCTGTGCAGTGTTGTGAGTGTGGGCAGCACAGGGTTAAAAATATGCAGGGGCCCTCAGCTGAACCACATTCAGACAGACTTGCTTTCCTCAGTTGCAGCTTGTCTTCTCAATTCTCCAACAACCTCTCAATTTTCCTTCTATTAAAAATGCATTTTATGCAGCTGAATAGCCAGCTAGGTGGTTTTCAGCCAATCCGTGCCCCTTCACAAAACTTATGGGGATGTTGTGAGAACAAGGGAGAATTAAAATGCAAGCCATGCCAAGTTCCTTGGGTGGAGCAGAATCGCAATATAAGCTAAATAAACAAACATCTCAATACAAGATATGGCTGATTTGCACCAACCAGCCTGGCACTGAAGTACATGTCATTTAAATAAGCACTGTGTTATTTGGCATAGTTACTGTCTGTAGAGTGACTTTGCTTTTTCCAATCACAGCCTCCAGCTCTTAGTGTTGAAGCAAACTGCAGCTCCCTAACTGAGCTGGATGCATGCCTTGCACATCATTATGTAGAATATAGCACATGATGTACTGAAGTCAGTACTATGCTACCTGGGTTTCAGTACAAAAGTTTCATTTCAGGACTGTTAGCCAAAGGCTCACTCAATATATCTTTATGTGGCTATCAGTGGAGAGAAGTGGTTGGTGGGAGGCTGATGTACAGGGATTATAAACGCCTTGAATATTTTGTCCAGCAGAGGGCAGTGACAGCATTTAGAAAATCTTTGCCACTTAATACCGTATGACATCCTATACAAGACATTGAGACCTCTGCACACTGTTAGCCAGGATTGACAGATCCTGAAGCCCCAAATATAGTGTGTGTGATTTACATATTATGTCAATGATATTTACATATATTTCCACATAATGTACATATTTGAGCAAGTTGCCTTTTATTCACACACACACACACACACACACACACACACACACACACACACACACAGAGAGAGAGAGAGAGAGAGAGAGAGAGAGAGAGAGAGAGACTGTGCCGTATTGCATTGTATTACAGGTAATCTGAAACTGCCACTCAAGCTAGGATATTTTAAAAACAGACAAAAGGGCAAAGTACAAAATCTAAATTTTCTCTTTCTTTGGCAGCAGAATTTCTTCACATGCTCAACTCTACACAGGTGAACTTGACATTTCCCTATATTGCAGCCAGGGCCAGCTTTAGGGCAGTTTGACCAATTTGGGCCCCGGGCTTGGAGGGGCCCCACACTGGAGCACCCACTTGCTCTGTCGCTGATTCTCTGGAATGGCATCTTCCTTGCTGAGGGGTTGCAAGGAGAGTGTGGAGAGTGAAGCACTGCCACTGGACGGCCTCTGTCCTGCCACCTTGGTGTCTGATTGGCTTGAAATAGCCACCCCAAGGCAGTGATGCCACTGCTGTATGGCTCACTGTTATCACTCATCCTGGTGAGTGGGGGGGGGCTGCAGGAGGGGAGAGTCCTGCAAAAATGTTTTGCATTGAGCCCCCACGGCCCCTAAGGTGGGCCCTGATTGCAGCTGATGGAGTACCTCCTTTTGACAGCAGACATGTGTCTAAATGATCAAACGACATTATGAAATGTCACTATGACCCTAAGAATAAGAACATAAGAAGAGCCCTGCTGGATCAGGCCAAAGGCCCATCTAGTCCAGCTTCCTGTATCTCACAGCGGCCCCACCAGGTGCCCCAGGGAGCACCTGCGTGTGCAAGTGCAACTTCAAGAGCAGGGCCAGGACTACTTCCTGCTTCACTTTTGAAAGTCACAGTGGGCCCTGTCAGGGGAAACACCCATCTCTGAAGATAAATGATCATTTAATTTCAAAGTTATATTGCGCACATTCCTAGACGAAGGCACTACTCTTCAGAGTGCACCTTTTAAAACATTTAAGATGTGCAGCAGGATTGAATCACTTGGACCAGGAGCTGCACTCCCAGCAGTGACTCAGCCAACATTCTCTACTATGTCATCAGGGACTAGCAGGGGAAGAGCCAGGGCTGGGATGTCAATTTGGGCAGGATCAATTCTGGAATGGAATTAGATCCAGAGAGGAAGCAAAGAATGTTTATGTCCGACGTAGGGGAAAAAAGCAGCAGCATGTCAGGGATCCATTTGGGAGACAGACAGATGTACCTCTGTAAGGTAAACCAGCTATTCTGGGCAGTCTTCGTGTCAGGTTGCTGGGGGTCCAGGGGCAAAGCCCTGCCCTGCCCCCCCCACCTTGGCACCTCCCACACACCTCGATGGTACACTGGACACTACCACATTCAATGGTACTAGGAGTCCAGGGGTCCAGTGTGTCCTCATGCTCTGATGGCATAAGCTGTTTGCCAGTGCCCCACCTGGCCAAATTCTGACATCACCCCTGGCTCCAGTTACAGAATTGGTAACTATCCTTTTCCTGCTCCCTTTTCCCCTTAGGTGAGATTACTAGAATGCTAGAGCCCAGCCAAACAAGCAGCCCAACCCTACGTGGGATGAGCATTGGTGGAAAAAGCGCCTTAAAGTACTTTCTGTTGATACTCAACAGCACACTGCCAGGACGCCAGAGCCTTCCGTATGCTTTGTTAGCGCCCTTGCTGCTCCCCGGAATGGATAAGCTAGTGGGAAATACAGGAGGGGTGGGGGAGGGTGAAATGGGGTAGGGGGATACTGAGGAGGCTGCAGGAGGGAGTGGATCAGGAGGCGATGGCATGTTCCGGTTTCTATCCCCCTTACCTGCAGCCTCCCCAACCCCTTTCCCGGATTTGCGCTAGTAAAATAGCTAGCAAGACCCATTGTGGAGTGGGAGGCTTACAGAAGTATAAGGGATTTTGCCTCTGAAGCCTCCCAATCTGCCCCCCATTGGATATAGTGTACCCATTTTTGGCATGGCTGCATCAAGCGGGGAAAGGATAGAATTGGACCATAACTAATTTGCATGTCTACTTTCAGGTCAGCCAGTTAAGATTTGGAAGATGCCATCAAGCATTTTTTTAAAAAGAACTCAGAGTTTGTCTTAAGATTGTGGTAATGCGATGGTCCATGCTGTTGTGACATCTAGACTACTGTAACGGAATCTACGTGGGGCTATCCCGAACCGAAGACAGTTCGGAGGTTGCAGTTAGAATGCGGTGGCTTGGCTGGTCACGGGGGCTCAGCATGCGGAATCTGCTATGCCGTTGCTCCAGCAGCTACACTGGCTGCCCATTCCTTTCCAAACCCAATTCAAAGTGTTGATGACGACCTGTAAAGCCCTATTATATACGGCACATAGCGGAAAATACATCTGTTAATGAAGTATTTCATCAACATAAAATCTGATCTGACTGCCACACAGACAATACAAAAGACAATTTTAATTACATACATGACTACCCAGTTCTGAATGCTTATCTCGCTTTCTCTCTGAAAAGGCAAAAAACAAAGAAGAAAAGGATCCGATATCAACCCTTGCCCCTTTGGGAAACAGCCATATTCTTTCAGACTATTTTCCCAGTGGCAAACAATTTCATTTGATTGTTTTCAGTGATGGACCTCTTTTTAGCAATGGCAATCAATCACTATCAGGTGTTGGAAGGCCAAATTGCTATGTGATGAGCATTTCAGCCCAATGAAGATTGAATTCGGACCACCAAACTCATATTAGGGTGACCAGGCTTCAATCCACTATTCTGTCTTCTTGAGCTGAATTACACGTGATTCAAGCCACTGGCTTCTGAACCAGCCATGCTCCTTTATTTTCCTCTTCAATGGGGGATTAAATGAATGAATGAAAGCACTCAACAGCAGTGCAAATGTATGTTAAAGGTAATATTTGATTAAAATTAGATGACTACAGCACTGGACTAGCAGGGAAAGTAACAAAATCCCTTGAGGGATTAGAAAAGCTTTTAAAATGGATTTCAATTGTCTTTGTGTTCCCATTATAGTTAGCGGGTATTTATAATGCGGTACTCTAGTGTCCTCTTCGGAAAAAAACCCACACAATTCACAAGTTTAAATAGCAGAAACCGTGATGTGGGAATAAAAGTGCATGATCAGATTTTTGAATTTCTTAGGCCCAGATAGAGCCACTCCCTTAGAGAAACTGAGGGTCACTAAATTATACATTTCTGTCATGAAGCCAATTAAATGGCTATTTCAGGAAATACAAGCATACTGCACTGAGTGTAGTGTAATTCATGCCACGCATGGAGCGATCAGACAGCTCTTATCAATCCTTGTGGATCCAATCCATGAATTTAACACCTGTTCATATAATATGCTAATTGCTTTTTTTGCTATGCTGGCCTTTTGTAGGCATGCGAGTAAATAACATGTACATTAACAATCATGGTATGTTAATAAGTGTTCTTCAGTAGTATATTACACTTGGCTAATACCACACGTGACATGTGCATGCACATGTGGAATATTGCTTTCTTACACCCTCACTAAAATCTCTTTGAGCATGTTAAACACAATAATAAAACTATTTTAACTTGATGTATTGTAAAATGTAAAAACAGTGGCATCTGTGTATTGGAAAAGGCAGAAGACTACCCAGAGGAGATAGGGAATGGTATCAGCAGTGGCCCCTTGTCCATGTCAGCCAGGAATTATAGGGTTAACACCAGAGCCTTTGCCTGCAGCTAGCTCACAGCTGCAGCCAATTGGGGTTAACAAGGGCCCTGGGAGATAAAGGTAGTTCCTGGAAAGAGCTGTGCAGTGGGTGTAGGAAGGTGGAAAGGGGTTGTGGAAGGATGGGCTGACTGAGAGTGGATGGACCGATTTGGATGGATGGACTGATTGATGGATTGTTGGATGGACGAACTGGATAAAGGATATTTGAGGTTATTGCGATTGTGGTTGCAACTAAGGTTGCTGTAGGGAATTATTGTGTGGCTGCCACGCCTCTGGAGCCACTGACTGGAGAAGGCAGGAGGGCCGATTTGGCTTGGCAAGTTGACTGCCTTTGTTTGGTGGTGGGGTTTTGTGGTGCCTTGTATAGGCTTAGGGTGTTTGAACTTTTTGTCTGAGGAAAAAAGGGAAGCTAATTAGTCTGTGGACATGAGACTGGAGAAAGGGAATTTGGCACAACAACGTCTATGATCAAGTGTAGTGACTAAAATGTGCCTGGGCAGTAAGGGTGACTCAAAATTATTTAAGGGTGCAATCCTAACCAGCACATAAACCAGCTCAAAGGACTTGCACCATTTCCCAGGTGCAATGAACGTGATATAAAACGTGTTTGCACCACCTCAGGAAGGATGTGCACTGGCCTCGCCTTGCTGAATCCAGCCCCAGAGCAGGTGAGTTTGCCCCACACGAGACAGGCCTAGTGCAAGTTTGTCCCGGCCAAGGCAGTGTGGGGTTGGAGAGGGTGGCCAAAGGGCAGAACGGTGATGTTTTTAAGGGGGGAAGGTGAGAGAGGGTGAACTGGTGGGTGGACTGTGCCTGGGAGGGGGTCGGATTGGCCTGGGCAACTTAGGTCGCAATCCTAACCAACTTCCCGGCACTGACATAGCTGTGCCAATGGGGCATGTGCTGCATCTGGAGTTGGGGGAGGGCAGTTATGGAGGCCTCCTCAAGGTAAGGAAATGTTTGTTCCCTTACCTTGAAGCTGCATTGTCCTTACCCCAGTGCTAGAATGTAAGTTAGGATTGCGCCCTTAGTCTGGTTTCAGATCACAACACTAGTTGTACTGCAAGTATATTTAACTGGAGTGAGGCCATGGTTTCTACTGGTGTGATGTTTGGACAAAGGGCTGGAACATAATGCAGACCTTATGTCCTTACAGAAACCAACTATTTCAAGGATGCTCAGAAAAGAGATGTGAAGCTCTCTCTAGGTTTCAATTTCTCTGGTATTTATTAGTGTGGGCCAGTGGGCCATGCTACATTTGTGTGGAGCATTTGTCTACTCTTAATGGTGATCTAATAGACTTTACATTATATTTTGCTGAATGGGACAACAGGAAATAACTCTGGTGTCGATCCCCAAGTCTTCCATTGATCTTACATTCATCTCAAAGAACGATTCAGGAATTGTTTCCATAGTTTCTTCCCACTGGCCCTCAAAATGATGGGCCAAATCATATCCAACTTTCCAGCGTTGATACAACTGCAATGCAGCCCAGAGATAAGGGGAAAAAAAACACCATTCCGTTACCTTGAGGAGGCCTCCATGATTGCCCCTACAATGCACATTACAGCACATGCCCCATTAGCATAGATGCATCAGTGCTGAAAGGTTGGATAGGATTGGACTGGAACTACACACCCTTTGGGTCCAAATAGTATAATTACAACATGCTTCAGTTGTACATATTGCCAGTGATAGTGTGTGTGGGGTGGTGGTGGTAATGAAAAGTGTGTCATGAGCGCCGTTCTAGAACATTACCTTTACTGTTGCATCACTATGGTGAAAGTGACTGGTTTTTTTTTAAAAAGCCTTTTAAATATCCATTGAGTCCACTCTGCACTTTTTAACAGTCAAGAGCCTCAAAACTGTATTTTGAAGCCTTTACAAAACAGACACTTTCAGATAGTGTGAATATAAAACAGCAATTGCAGAGGATGGAGTCATCATAAACGCTTTGAGAAAATAAATGGCATGATGAGTGCTGCATATTTTTTCCCAAGTTCCCAAATGATTGCCTCCAGCTCCCTTTCAGCCTACTAATCCAACTTCCCAGCACAGATGGACAACAACACTCAGCAGGCATACTGTACATCACACAACTGCACAGTGCCAGAAAACAATCAGGCTTTTCAACATGTTGATACTATCTAGAGAAAGAACAAAATATAATTGTAAGCATGAGTTTTGCTTTGCATGATAGAACTGGAAATTAGAATGACAAAACCTAACCAACTTTCCAGCACTGACATAGCTGTGCCAGTGGGGCATATGCTGCATCCTGCAGTTGGGGGGCAATCACGGAGGCCTCTCAAGGTAAGGGAATGTTTGTTCTGTTACCTTGGGGCTGCACTGCCCTTACCCTGGGGCTGGAAAGTTGGCTAGGCTTGCACCTTGTGCCTCATAGTTCTATTGACAGTGGCTTCAGACTACAGTGGCTTCAGTGGTTACAGATATCTCCAAACCTTCCTTGCATCCACTCAAATCATCTGATTTCACTGGTAGTCCTACAAACGTGTGTTGGGTTGTATGAGCTATGGAACCTGTTATCCTGGGAGTAAACTCTTGCCATCAAGCCAAGACCACCTTGATCAGAGAACTTGATCCAGTAGTTTTGGCTCCCAACCTGTCTTTCCATGTGTGTTTCTGTATTTGAGACTACTCTGAGTGGTCTTTCTCAATACAATATTTGCCAAGATGAGGCTCACTGAACCAGGCTCAGCTGCCAGGAGGCTTAGCCAGGCTGCTGCCAATTTTAAGCTTTTAAAATGCAAGTTGTATGTCCTTTCCTTTGGATGAAGAATTCACATATTGAAATCTAGTTCATGTTTGTTTGCTTGAAGCAAAACATGTAGAAAATATTTAGTTTAGCACCATGATGCTACATTATCGCTTTAAAAAATTAACTTAAATTTGATCATCTGCTTCCTTTTGAAATCTACCCAGTTTCATTTTTACATTGCATTTTAAACCTCATCCAATTTCTACTTCTCTGTGATTCTTTATTTCATTTACCATGACCCAATTCTAACTTGGGACTATGGCACCAGATCTCATTATCTACTGCTGTAAGTCCAGTTATGGAGGTTGTGAAAGATCAATCGCCTTGGGCATTCAGGAGCCACTGGTGAAAATGGTCAGACTTTGTGGGCCCACCAATAGCCCACCCATGCTACATCAGAGCAGGTAATATGGCAGGAGGGTCAGGTTGTGAGCAGTTCAGGAGAGGAACCAGGGACAGTTGGTGGAAGAGGGGACCCACCAGAAGTGAAGTCATTAACCTGGAATTGATATCATGGCCGGAAGTGCCATAATTGTTGCCTGCAGCTTTTCTGAGAATTTTCCAATGGCAAAGTGAATCAGAAATAAAAAGGCATATTTACCACCTTGACACAAGCAAAACAACCACATAGGCCCTCCCCTTTCCAGCATCTCATCTTCTCATATTTTCAATATGGTTGCTTTAGGTGCTTTGCCTCCCACCTGAAATTGACTAGTGGCCCACTGGTGGGTTCCGACCCACAGTTTGGAAACCACTGCCATTGAGCATTGATTTTAATCCTTTTTTCTCATGGCACACTTAACATTTTCAAGGCACATTGCTTTGCCATCCAAGGACTCACATCCCCAAATGGCCCTCCCCAAACTCCTGCAGCACACGTGCAGATCATTCAGTGGTTGAAAATCACTGCCATACAGGAATGTGCCTGCAGAGAAGACAACCCTGATAACTCAAGCAAGTGAGCTGGGGGGAAAAAAACACATGACAAAGGCACACACTTTAAACTAAGCAAAACGCAAGGAGCTACACATATGGCTAACTTCATGGCCTCCCATGGACTGGGAATAATCTTACTCAAAATCAGGTAAGAATGTTTGGGGGGATTGATTTAAAAGAACTGAGTGAAGATTCAGATATGCAAAAACTGAACAGGTCAAAAAGAGACAGCAAGTAAGATATAGGGGGGGGAAATGATAGAATAAAAGGTTTCCAAGTTCGCAGTTTTAAGTATTTTAAGATTAGTCTAGTGGCCCAGAAAAAAATAATATTGCCTCCTCTTACAAAAGAAGGAATACATAGAATTCATTTACAAACACTATATCCAAATACGTCACAGCAAAAAAGAAAAAAGAAAAGAAAAAGCCCTTTCATACCTTTGGTGTGACATTCATGCTGATGCAGAAGTGCTTTCAAGGATTCTGTGTTCTCAAACTCTTGGGAATTCTGCAGGAAATCTTCAACTTGGTCAATCTTGACAGCAAACTGTTGAAGAGCAAGAAGGCTGGTCAAGAGAGTGTCGAAAGTGCCCTGGTGCGTCAGACTGCTGGGGGTAAAGGGGGTATGCGGCAGAAAACCAATCACCCAACCGAAAAAAGCAAAACAAAGCAAAACAAATGATATAAAATACTCAAGCTGCAATCCTATACACAATTTCCTGGAAGTAAGCCCTATTGAACTCAATGGGACTTACTTCTGAGTAGACATGCCAAGGATTTGTGCTGTCAATGACATCTTCCTTAAAAACTCTGGAATAGGAATGTTTTAACTTGTTTATGGAAGGAAAGAAGGGAGAGTGCCACATTGACCTCTCTGAATAGGCAGTTCCATCAAGGAATTGTTCAGCACTGAAAAGGTTCTCAACTCTTCCTGACCATCAACCTGCCCAGAAGACAGAGATACAGCAGGGAATAACATTCTCATGATTAAATTCCTCTGATGGTTACTAGTTATCAGATTATACTGCTGGGCAGGTTCCTATGGGAGCAGGAAGGCAGTCCTTTACAAAGTCAAGACAATTAATAATAATAATAATAATAATAATAATAATAATAATAATACATTTATTTATATACCGCCTTTCTTAATATCACTAGATTTCTCTAATGATTGAACTCAAGGCGGTTTACATAGGCAGACTTTCTCACAAACCCGAAGGTTTTTACAATTTACAGAATGTTCTATCTTCCAAGAACAACACTCCTACAGATCTTTCTTTCTGGATTTAGCCTTCTTTCTTTAGCCACCCGTCTGTCATCTGCTGGCTGATGAGGCTTCCCTGCTGCCACCAGAGATGCAGCTGATTTCAGCACACTCCTCCTCCCACGAGGCAGCTGAAACTCAGCTTATTAATCAGCCGCAGTTTCCAAGGTCTGCTGCTCGCAGAGACTTCCGGCAGTCCCGAGCTCACGACCTTGAGATCTTCAGGTGTTATCTTCGGGCAAACGGAGGCATTAACCCTCTCGGCCAAATCTTCTGTCCAAATCTAAGGACCTGAAAGGTCAGAACCAGCACCTGAATTGCACCTGGAAGCCAAGTGTGGATCAGTGAAGTTCCCTAGGGACAGGTATTTTGCAATCCATGCAGCAGGCACCCTGAAGAACCAGGTTACCACATTTTGGATTGAACAACTGCGGTTCCCAAATAGGCTTCAGGGGCTGCCCCTTGTAGAGTACATTACAGTACTTTACACAGACAGCCCTAGAGCAGTGCGAGAGGTCAACCACAAACATGCCTGATGGACACTAGTCTAGATTTCTTTTCGAAATTCCTCAGAAAGACACACTGCAAGCTCTCAATACAGCCTATTCCTTTTATTACTCATATAATACTAACAGTGTAACCCTACAGTGCGGGCAGCACTGGCACAACGTGGCTGAGCCACCACTGCGCGCTTAGTGCTGATGTGAGGGCGCCGATCGGCTGCCCCGCATCACCGCTAAGGCCGCCGGCCCTGTAGCACCTGCGCAGCGCCTCCCTTGCGTCGGCTGAAGCTGGCCGGTGCAAGGGAGGCGCCATGACAGTGCACCCCGGGGATTGGTGGGAGGAGGGCAGAATGTGGGTGGGACGAGGGCGGGACATGGGCAGGCCTCGGATTCAGCCATAAGACTAATCCTAGGCCTGTTGGAGAGGCCGCATGGCTCCGATTCGGGCCACATGGTCTCCTCAGATTTGTGCCTGCTCTTTAGTGGGCGCAGAACCGAGGAGCGCATAGGGAAGGCTGGAGTCTCCCCTACAGTAAGGGAACAAACGTTCCCATGCCGCGGGGAGGCTCCAGCCTCCCCAACCCAACGTCGGATATAGCCCTGGCCAGCTGACCTTGCCATTCCGGCGCTGGGTTGGATTGCACCCTAAATTGCTTTTGGTCATACTGAGATGCATTCGGGAAATGCATTTTGGGAAAGACACCCACATGCACACCCACAAAGTGTCATCACAAATTACCTGGAGGGAGGGAGGAGACAATGAAGAACAAACTACTAGTGAGTATTTAAATGGCATATTGTGTTTAGCAAAAATGGTATACAGGTTGAGTATCCCTTAACTTAAGTGAGTATCACTTAATCCCTTAAGCGTTCTAGATTTTGGATTTTTTTAAAATTTTGGAATATTTGCATAAACATAATGAGGTAACTTGGGGGTGAAACCCAAATCTATATACACCTTACATACATAGCCTGAACATAAGTTTATTAAATTTAATATTTAAATAAGTAAATATTTTTTTAAAAATATTTTAAATCACATTGTGCATGAAACACAGTTTGTGTACATTGAACCATGATTTCTTGTTCTGTTATTAATGAATGCTGGCCGGCATCTGAGGTGGTTATATCATGTTGGCTAATCAAAAGCATTCCGGTTTTCAGAATTCCAGGTCAGGGCAATCAACCTGCAAATTCTCATCTCACACTGCATCTTAAATAGGGCAGTATCCTGCTGCTTTGCCCTTTCTCTGTTAACCAAAATTGCTGAAGTAAAAATAAAAAATAGTAAAGTTCCAGTTCAATGTCTAAAGTTCAAGATGCTGAAACTTCTGATGAAATTAAAGAAAGATGGTGAAAAATAAGCCTTCTGCTCTGCCTGCTTTTCCTCATGTTCCGCTTTGTTTTTATGATCTTTATGATATAAAACAAATCCATTATCCTTCAACATTTGGGATTTGACTTGCTGATTTTCATTAAAGAATATCCTTGAGATGAGGCTTGCACTTTATCATAATAAAACAAAGATTACACATAATCACATTCTGTCATTTAAAGCAAAACATTTCAGAGAGAAATTTCCAGTATTTCCATTTTAAGTCAATATGACATTTCCCATTCATCCCTAGAGCAGATATTTCAGGATATAATAAGATCGGATCCTTGGTCCCTTTCTGCTAGCTTCATAATACTCTGATGGCAAAAAATTAGGTCTAACAAACTCCCTGCCAATCTTCCTTTGTTCTGCTCAGATGTATCCCTCCCACCCCAGAATTGTCATAGCAAATGCTATAAACGTGACCTGCGTATTTGTGGAATATAAGCACTGCCACTTTTCATGCAGGGTTCTCAAACAGTGTGTTACAATCCAAAGCTGGGTCAGCAACGAAGACATAATTAAGGGACCAATCCTATCCAATTTTCCAGCACCGGTGCTGCCACAGTGCAGCCCCAAGATAAGGAAACAAACGTTCTCATACCTTGAGGAGGCCTCTATGGCCACTCCCCCTTTGCAGGGTGCAGTCCGCATCCCATTGGCATGGCTGCACCGGCATTGGAAAATTGGGATAAGATTGGGCCCTAAAGTTGAATGGGAAACAATTGAAGTCTACTCTTCTCAGCAAAAGTGGAGCCACAGGTACAGCCTTCTCATCCACAGATTTTCCATCTGCTGATTTGATTCAGCGCGGTGGGAAGAGAAATGCCCTTTGTTTAACTTAAGAAGTTTCCTTTAATTAGCAGTCAGCATTTTGTAAAAAAGCTTCTCTTAACATGGCAGCAGCAAGCATTCTCCAGCGGCTTACAGCAGCAGATGACTATCAATTAGTTATGAGATAATACTTCCTCCCCTGCCCTGGAACCCAGGAAGTGTAATTAATCACCTCCGTTTTGCATTTTTTTCTGGCCAGCTCCAGGGCAAAGTGGTCTTATCTCAAAGCCAATTGATGAACTGATACTAATCTGTTCTAAGCCTTCGGAGAATGCCTGCAGCCGCGTTGCCACGGTAAGAGAAGCTTTTTTAAAAAATGCTGACCGCTAATTAAAGGAACATCTTTGTTTTTAAAATTTATTTCATTTAACACAGTTTTTTGAGAGTTCCTGAAATGGAACCCTCTCAGATAAAAAGGCTCCACCTCTCCTTGTAGGTCTTTGATTAGAAAAGTGAAGTTTCTTCAGAAGAGACCCTCGTGCCTAATGTTGATGGAGCACATGCTGCATCCAATGGTATTGCCCACAGGAGGTAAGTTAAAATTATGTAGCCTCCCAGTAGGTTGCCTGATCACCTATGGATCTCCTGGGATCTATGAAATGGTGAAATTCAGCCAGTTCTCACCAGTTCTGCAGAACCGGTTTTAGGTTGGGAGAGGGAAGAAAGGCAGCGGCCGCCCTGAAGGCTGCCCTGAAGGACATAGAACCGGTTGTTAATTTATTTGAATCCCACCACTGGATCTATGCCAGCCTACTGTTGGTTTTGCGCCTGCGATTTCAAATGTGCCCTTGCGCCAGGGAGGTTCCAGTGGCTCCCGTGCTGCATTGGATGCAGCGCAGGCTGGCTGGCCTACCTGCTCCAGCTCAGCTTCAGGCTGCCAGAATCTTTCCCTCTCTTGTCTACTGAAAGCCAATGAAAATGTTCCCCCCTCCTTCCAAAGGATGCACGTAGAGGCATGTGACTGGAATTGAAATCTCAGCAGAGGGAAAGTCTTCAAACTTCCATGATTTTGCCCTTTTTCATGGCCTCCTACTTGTTATATATCTCCCAAAACCAAAAAAAAGGTGGGGATGTTCTACATTCATCATAGCTTGTAACTTGGCCCTAAGATGAACAAAATTCCTCTAGGGAAGCTCCACACATTCCTCTGAAGCACCCTTATGAAACATTTTAATGAGCTCGTTTATAATTATATAAATTAAATTTTCATTAGGTAAGATACCAAAAGACATGGGTTTTTTCCCCCCAGATATTTTTATTCTAAGTTTTACCCTGACTTAAAAAAAGGAAACCCAGGAAAAATTTGAAGCAGAAATGCAACTGAGATATTCTCATTTTTCTTTCAACCTAATGCAATGAAGGAATGCAATGGAATAGAAATGGAATCTTGATGATATACACTTTTCATGAAAATTCAGTAGCATTTATTTCTATATACAAACCTCCAAGGCGCTTTCAAAAAACTCTGAAGTAAGTTTCAAAAGTGCTCTGCGCTTCTCCAGAACAATAACAAGGGAATCCCACGCGTCTCCCAGTGTCTCTGCCATGGCATCATACACCTGTCCTTTATCTTTATTTTCTGCTGCAGTTTTGTCTGCTTCACGTAACAGGTCCCGAACTTGGTCTTCCAAAGGCTGAAAAGGGACGAAAAGAAATGTTTAACCTATCAGACTCTTAGAATACTGCAGACAATGCCTATTTCATTAAATACTAATTTCCTCAGTAAAACTTGAAAAAGCATAGACTTTGTATGTTTACTTACCTGGGACTATAATGACTATATACTGTATTAGCTCCATTGACTATAATGAGACTTACTTCTGAGTAAACATGTGGACTGTTAATTGTGGCTACCTTTTTCTGGACTGTTCCCTAGCTTGCAACCCAGAATAAATGTTAATTTTTAAGAGGATATTGTCGGTTCAATACTTGTGCATTGGATTTTTGCAGAAGGCTCCAATGTTCAGACCTTGTTATTACCTCTCCCTTCTCTGTGGGCACCCTGTCCAAGCCTGTCTACAATGTACATTATATGGGAAATGAATATGTCAAAGAACCCCTTATGGTTAGCAAATGAGAATAAGGCCCCTGTACCCTTAGCAATTAAGCAGCAGAAGGAATTTCAGCCGGTACAGCTTTTCTCACCCCTGATGCACCTACCAAAATTCCTTCTCCTACATATCTTCAATGGAAAGGGGCCATAACTCAGTGGCTGAGCACATGCTTTGCAGTTCCCAGATTCAATCTCTGACAACTCCAGTTAAAAGATTCTGAGGTTGAGGGCTTGGGAAAGAGTGGTGCTTGAGACATCACAGAATTCCTGCCATTCAGAGCAGATAATATGCAGTTCGGTGTTTCTCAACCTTTGTCTCCTGATGAACCTCTCGTGGTCTATCCTATCTTAAGGACCACCAATACTGTGATGTCAACCCATGGCCCCACCCCTTCTGGTCCAGCCATGGCCGGAAGCTCACCAGCTGAACGCTGGCAGCATTGCCTTCCATCAGCTGGTGAGCAGGAGCCTGCCTGAGACAAAAGCTGATCCTCCAGCCAAAACCGGCTCAGGAGGCGGAGCTTCACTAGACAGCCGCTCAAGTACCACCACTGGTATGCATACTACCGATTGAGAAATACCGATTGAGAAATAGAGGGTAGATGGCTCAACCCTCTATTTACTCATATGTTCAGAACTATTAAAGATACAGGAGCCTGCTTTACATCTGTTTAGTACAGATCCAAAGCAGCTGGAATCATAAAATGCAGCAGAACAAGCTGTGATTTATTCGTTCTCCCAAACAGAATTAATCTAAAAGTTTGCATCAGAACGAGTTCTTTGCCTTCCTGTACTTTCATTACCTTCACCATAAAAAGTAACAAGTGGGACATTTTCTCTCATTTCAAAGTCTTCCGAGTGCCTTCTTGAGACTTGATTTATGTTTGGCTATTTTCATCTGGAGTCTTTATCATGACAATGGAAGAGCAAAATTGCCAGTTTCTGCTGTTGCATTAGGCACTATCAGTACGAATGTATAATAAAAAGAGAAACCTGTAACAGGCAAATTAAAGTCTAGGATAACTCATTCTCCTGATACAGACTGTAATAAGAACTGAAGATAGGAAGATTTGAAACTCTCCTGATAGAGGCTGAGCTGAGAATAGGAAATAATAGAACACTAATTCATCATTGCGCTAAACACAGACTCATAATCTCCAGGTTCTCCCCAGCCACCAGCCTCTGTGTTGGTGATAGGTTGCATTTGAATAGGCTGTTAATCTGTCCTCTCTGAAAGAAATGCTTTACACTTTGGAGAAAGAATGGAACTATTATTCCTTAATTAAAAAAGAGATGAATAGTTGTCAGGGAAAGAAGAAAAGGAAGGAAAGGTCACTAATTATTAATTTGTATTTGAAATATGAGCTATGCGCAAGCAAGCACAACAACAACAAAAGAAAGTTTTGTGAAACTTTTACAAAGATCTCCTCCAAGTGCAATGTTAGTACTTCCCTGAAACACAGCCAGATGCATGTTGTTAGCATTAGGGTTATCTGATATCAGAGGGGGAAAAAACAACTTCTGGTATTCCAAAAGCATCTGTTTCAAGGCGGTTCCAGTGGTCCCTTGGATTTTATGCAAGGGCCCACCAACCTCCCTAGCAATCCAAGAAACAAAAGGTTTAGCACAGGCCTGAACAGCTTTTGATTGTTAAACCAAACTCAACCCACTAAGGCAGTGTTTCTCAAACTGTGGGATGGGACCCACTTAGTGGGGAATGACTTGATGTCTGGTGGGTTGAGGAAATCTGGGAGCAGCCATCTTGAAAGCAGTAGACGTTACTCTTCCTATATTCCTTTTGTGAGTTTTAACAGTTTGAATTTTCAAATGAGGGTTTTTAATTGTTTCTCATTCAGTGCTTTTACACAATATTTTGTCCTAATCTTGCTTTCTGTTAGAGATGTTTCATGGTTGTGTAATTGCTGGGGTCCAAAATGCCAGTTTGCATTCTAGGAGTGTCATTTTATTATGTCACAGTGACAGCACTTCCTGCTTAATGATGTAACTTCCAGCCATGACATCACTTCCAGGTTAATGACATAACTTCCAGTGGGTCTTGGCATGAGTGCCATTCTAAAAATTGGGTCCTGGTGCAAAACGTTTGAGAACCACTGCTCTAAGGGAGCAATACTGTATATCCGCTGGTTCTGTTGCAAACCCTAAGAGTATCAAAGCAGGAGGGTTTGTCAAGAACCTGGCAAGGCCTAATACAGGGCTGGTGAGCTGCATTTAGGTTGGTGAGTCACAAGGTGTGCAAGCCTGACTGAGAGCACAATCCTAACCTGGAGTTAGGCTGGCACAGTTAGGCCAGCAAAGTTTGGCAGGTGCCAGGGCAACTGTAAAGTGAATTTGGACCACTCTCTGAGTCAGGGAGAATGGCCTACATCTGTATGCTGACCTCTGACTCCAAGGGTGGTCCAAACATATTTTATGGTGGTCTTTGTGCCAGCCACACTTTGCTGTCCCAGGGGAATAGCTAAAGAAGGTGCAATTGCACTGGGCAACAAGCTTCAGGGGGGCAACAAGCTGAGCTTGACATTAGTGGCCAAAATTGTGGCAACCTTGTTATGTATGAATAATATCATGTTTTATATCACTGGAAAGGTAATTTAATGCAGAATGGCAATGAAACAAACTAAAGTGTAATACCTTTGCTCTATCAAAAGTTATGGCCAAAAAACCAGGGAAAATGAAGATACAACTGAGATGTCACTTCCTGTTGTGATGTCACTTCTGGGGCAAGATTTTGCCCTCTGCACTGGGCTACACTTTCATTAGCTACGCCCCTGTGCTGGCCTAACTGTGCCGGCATAGCTCCAGGTTAGGATTGTGCCTTGAGCCTTGCATACCAGCTGATTTTTAACATTTCTCTGTTGGTACACTTCCTAAATTAACACATTTTGGGATGTGTGTGAGAACTGACTAATGTTGCTTTAAAAAAGGCCATGCTACACATAGCAAACATGATTGTTATTGCTATCAACAGAGAAAATAGGCACATGAAAATGTGTATTGTGTATTATTATAAGGTTATATGATTGAATAAAATTAAATCCAGCATCATCAAACTAATGTTAGTGGCTGGGTCTGAGAGACGTTTCTGAAAATTTAAAAATAGAATTCAAATTGCAAAACAGTTATCAGAAGACTGGTGTGCAGAGTTCAATTTTCCTAATGACACTGTGTTCCTTGTCTTCCATTTATCTTTGGCTTCATTCCAGAAGAGAAAAATGAATGTTTTGTTTTGCTTTAATGTTGTGACTCTGAACATACTTCCCCAGAATCATCCAGATATATACATTTGTATATACATTTCTTATTGTATGCATTGCTTGTATTTTTTATCCTGCCTTTCTGGCCATAGGTTGCCATGGTGGTTTACCATAACAATAAAGCTCTGTTAAAAATAATGCCTTTGATAAAAACTATGCTTGAACTCAGGATTCCCTAATTTTAATATTTATTTTGAAAGTTGCATTTTTTTTAATTATTAGTCCTACCAATATTTATAGACCACTTTTCAACAAAAAAAAGTCCACAAAGCGATTTACGGTACATAACAAAAATAAGTTAATGGTCCCCTGCCTCAAAAAGGGCTCACAAAAGGGCTACCCGGATTGCCTCAAAAAGGGCTCACATGCCAAAGAGGAAACATCAGAAACTGTCACTAGAACAGACACTGCCCTGAGGGGAAGAGAGATAGTTGCTGCTGCCCCTTTGAGAAATATCAGAGATCCATCACATGAAAAGGTGCCTCTTTGCCTAGTTAGCAGAGGGCATTTCTGCTTCAGAACACACTCCAGCAAACATTTGTGGTGAATTGTTGCCATTCAATGCACTTTTGTTTACCCGCCACCCCTGAAATGAACACAGGAGACCGGACTATGGTAGAAAGGGCCACTTTATTAATTAACTTACAAACATTGCAGCAGTGCTAACAACTAAGTGTGGGTCCTGGATGGGGAAACGGACCTATCCGTCTTCCTCCCCGTGCGGTCTGGATGACCAATGGGCGTCCCACCTGGCTCTAGTCCGCAGTTGGAGGGTACCAACCGGGACTTTCATTGCCACCCCGAAGGGCGAGGCAGCTGACAGCGCCGGCTCACCCAGGCCTCGCCTTCGGGCAGCCTTTGCATGTCCAGGCAAGAGCCAGCCTAGCCACCCCCCGGGCCGGTTCAGCCTCGTACGGGCGGCCCGGCCGGCCCCCAGCCTGTGCCGCCTCAGGCGGACACCAAAGACCCTGCCTACCCAGACCCGCTTTTTCCTGCCACCCAAGTGACCAACTATTTAACCACCGTCCCTTCACAGCCAGCCCGGGGTAGGCGAAAAAACGAGCCGCCATCATAGCCAATCCTGGGGCCCGCAAAAAATTCCTACCCGGCCCCCTGAGGCGACCAGCTGTGCTCAGTCTGGCATTCTGGGAGGGTGGGCGGGATGCCGGTCGGGATGCAACTGGCCAGGGCAAGGCTGCTGCGCGCGCAGCTAGCCTCGCCCCGCCTCCCGGCCGGCCGGCCGGCCCTCCAACCCCCGGCCTCCAGCGCCCACCGGGGGGCGGGGCAAAGACGGCAACGCGCGATTCGCGCGTCGCCGGCATTATTGGCTGCTGCCTCTTCTCAGCACCACTTTCCTCCTCCTCCTTTTTTGCCTGCATGGCCTTTTGCCTGCATGGCCTTTTGCCTCATACACTACACTCATCAGTAGTGTAGCTTTAGGGGGGGAGTGTGATATTGTGGGTGCCCCTCCCACTCACTGTCAGAGCCATTCCTTTTAGCCCTCCGGACTCAGCGTTGGCACCCATGTTGTGTCAAATCCACAGGTGCTGAAACCACAGAAAAGGAGGGCCAACTGTAGTGACTAGTGAGAAGGAAGAGCAGGACTCCTGAACTACCCAGTCCATAAACGAAGGACCACACCATATAGCTATAAACACCCAACAAGCTATCGGAGGTCTCTGGATTCTAACAAAGTTGTCCTCTAAAAGACAATACAATACAATAGGGAAGAATGGCATGCTCACAGAATGAATGGGCAGTTGATGTTGAATGCTCAACCATGCTCTTTATAGTTGTATGAAACAGTGAAGATTGCTAATGCAAGCATCCATAAGAATTGCTTGCTGAATCAGACTAAAGTCCCTCTAGCTTTGCATTCTGTTTCCAGCTGTGAGTCATCTTGTGCACCAGGCTCTGTCCACTTACAAGCAGGGCCTGAGGGCAACAACATTCCCATGTTATTTGTTCCCTGCACCTGGTATTCAAAGACATCCTGGCACTGGACATGGAAATTCCATGTCTCTATCATGGTTAATAGCCATAGCTAAGACACGTCCTGCTGCAATCTAAGCAAGTGTCTATCACTGCATCTTGTGGAAGCAAAGTCTTTTTTTTGTTTTTTTTGTTTTTTTGATATTTTATATTTTATTTATAAAGAAATAGGTGAGGGGTACAGAACTATAAAAGGGAATGGGATATGACACAGGAAAACACATTAGGTAAGAACGTTACAAAGTGTCTCTTATATCTTAACATAATATATTTTCCATTTATATTTTATTTCTAAGGATATATCTTATTTAATCTATATATATATTTAAAAAGTTCTCTAATTTTTAACCTTCTTTTAGCACACTGTATAAATCCAGTCATAAAATAATCTCCAGTATTTTCTAATTTTATTTATCTCTCCCTTTCGGGAGACACGTCCTCCTGCAATCTAAGCAAGTGTCTTATCACTGCATCTTGTGGAAGCAAATTCCATGTTACGTATTTGCTAAGTTTGTGATTCACAAGTACTAGGCTTGTAATGAGAACATTTTGGATAGGTTGCCAGCGGTCAATTTCTAGAGATAGTGTGGCACATTGGGTTATCTGACTATGCATACAGATCATGGGGGTCCAGGCAGGTAGGCGGGGCTTGAGATACAACATTCTGGGGATGGGTCCCCTTGGAAACCACAATCCCAAGTGGACAGGGGCAATCCATCTAACAGGAAAGTTCCCTCGCACTCCAGTCAAGCAGTGGTGGCCTAGTGGGGGGTCCAGGGGGGGTCACAGGAGGTGGAGTGGCAATGAAGCCACCACCATCACCACTTGCTTGTCTGAGCTGCCGCAGGTGTAAAGGTGACCAGTGTTTGGCCCACCCACATGCCCCTGTTCTGAGTGTGCTGCAAAATGAGTGGGAGACATGGCAGAGGTGAGGCAGCGCCAGAGGGTGGGGAGCCAGTGTTGGGGCAGAGCCTAGACTGGGTGTGCCACTGCAGCCAAGCTGCCAAAGTGGCCCATGATTAGTTCTATGTTTCTACTACAATTTAACCTTCAGCTTAAGCATACTAAACAGAAATTTGAAACTATTAATTGTATATTGACAGTGTCTTTTCATATAATGCTTGTAAAATCAGTGGTTAAGCTCACAATGTATTATCTCTTTTTGATGCTGCTAATTATGCTAGTAAATTTGTTTCTAAGCTTCTGGCAAGCGGAATCTCAATGAGCAATTTATTTTTTAATTGGAAGCTATTTGCCAATAGGTAAATGGGCACGTTTAGCCATTATGCGCTTCTCTTGTTAGGCGGAACAGCCCATGAATTCAATAAATATATTTCAAGTCAGCCAATTTGTTTCCAGTGCCAGCTGTTCCTCTTACCATTCATTACATTTTGCACACAGAGCAAAGTCAGAAAGCTGACATTTATGCACTTTCCAAACAGACTGAGGTATTGATTCACAATAACGTATCTTGGAACCACAGCTAGCCTGTTCACAAGAGGATTTTAAAGGCCATCTCCGTGAAAGCATAACATTAGGAGATGGAAGCATTTGTTACCATGAATATACGCTCAAGGGCAGACCCGAGACATATTTCAGACTCGTACAAATGGAAAGGGTGCTGTGAATACTTTCATGGGCTGCTGCTTGCTGTTCTGTTTCGATAAGATTTACACTTGAGAACAATCTGTACAAATAGCTATTACTTGTGAAGTCAGTGGTATTAGTAGCTGTGCGGGTTTCACAAATGGGACTGGGGTGTGAGGAAGAGTGAGCAAAATACTTTGCATTATACTAATATTTTATCATTGATAAAAAAAATATTCACCACAAATATTCACCAAAAAGAAGTACCTTTCTAAGGCCTTCTGAGAAAGGCAGTTCTAGTTGCATACAGGAGCCCACTGAGGCCCCCCCTCAAGTTGTGGTGCCTGGAGCAAAGCCCCTCCCCCCCAAGCTATGCACTGCCACACAAGGAGATCTTTTCAGTAGGGGAATGTTCTTCATGTACAGTGGGAACCAGTGGTGTCATTCAAATGATTTAGGAACAGGAACTCACTTTTGAGTTCAAATTCAAATGTTGAAAAAAAAAAAAAACCAGAAGCAGCCACGGAGCCCGTTAGGATCCGGAACGCCCGTTCTGGTCCGTTCCCCCTGAATGACATCACTGGTGGGAACCCCCTGAACATACACAGAATCCTTAGACAAAAGGATACCAAGCCCTTGCATGTGTGCGGCTTCATGTAAGCTTATCCTTCCACCAAATTGTTCAGGGCAGTGTACATCAAATTTTCTTCAAAACATACCTGTGAGGTAAGTTAAACCGGAGATCCTCTAACTTCTGATAGATCAGGGCCAAACTAGCCAATATTTATTTTATTTTTCACATTTGTATACTTTCCTTCCCCCAAGGAGCTCAGGGTGGTGTACGTGGTTCCTTCCCTCCTTTATCCTCACAACAACCCAGAGGCAGATCTAAGGGAGGGCAAATCTCTAAGTTTTGCAAGAAGCCTTACCTTGCAGTGGAAATCACTCCTCTCCTGCACTGTTCTAGCCAACAGGGAAAAGCAACATCTGGCTACAGCAGCAAGGGAGAGGAGGGATTTACATGACAGGGTAAGGCTTCTTGCAACACTTAGAGATTTGCCCTCCCTTAGATCTGCCTCTGCAACAACCCTGTGAGGCAGGTGAGGCTGAGAGATAGTGACTGGTCCCACCCAGGAAGCTTTACGCCCGAGTGGGGACCTGAACCTGGATTTCCAGGTCTAAGTCCAACACTAGAACCATCCTGGCTAGTGGTGTAACTAGATGGTGTAACTGGGGCCATATACATATCTTCATTGAAGTGTAAATGGCAACTGTATCAGACCTGGTCCAATCCAAACTGTGAGGAAGGAGGGAGGCTTTTACCCAAAGCACATGAGAAGAGCCTTTTTGAATCAGACCGAAGGCTCATCCGGTCCTGCAGCCCATTCCCCACAGTGGTTAATCAGATGCCTCCGAGAAGCCTGCAAGCTAGATATTAAGGCAATCGCCCTTTGCAACAATCCTTACTCAGACCCGGCCCTTTACAACTGCTTTTTACTCCAAGAGGAAAGCTTCTGTTGGCACCAGTCATGCAATCTACATTTGGCCGAGCCACACTTTTTGGCATGATTGCAAGGAGATAATATCTTTCCCAGAATAAAATTATGTAAGCCATTTAATAGCCCTAATGGCGTCTTTAATACAGATTTTACCCTACGGAAACGATGACAAGGCTTGCCGTTTCCTTAATATCTTTGCCAGCATAAAATTATCGCCATCAGCTCAACCACATAGAAAAGGCAATTCAAATTTTCTAACCATCAGTAATTCCAGGTTTAGTAGGAAAGTGGCCTGGCATATGGCTAGCCCAACAGTAGAGGAGTTACTGTTCTACAGTGAAGTACTGTAGCTATAATACTTCTAAATCTTAGTCATAATAAACCGAGCTGTTATAAATCCATTTTCTTACTAGGGGTCAACCTGCTCACCAAGAGTTTAAATTGCTAGGACCCAAGCCTTCAAGTCACCCAGCAGCAATCTTCTCCAGTCCTGAGCTAGTTTTACAAATCCTCATTAAAGGAACAACTACAAAAAGCAGAAGAAATGCTTGGCCACAGGTTCAAGGAATCTCATCTCTTTGGAGTGATTTGCATTCTCGATATCTATTTGCCCCAAGAAGTTCACGGAAATTCAGGGTCAATTCATATGACTGTCTCAGGCAGTGGTAGCCACAGGTTTTTTTCCCCCCACACAGACCCCACAAGTCTGTGTTGACATTTAGCCATGCTGTTATAAGCTGAAGCCATCAAATGTGAATTCTGGGAAGATCTGAGTTTAGCACTCTGTCATGACAATTACCATAACGATATTTGAGATTGAGAACAACATTTGATGCATGGAATGTTTTACACATGACAATTACTAGGCACACAGCTGCTTCAGTCCACAGCAATACTAATAAAAGTCAAGTGCGCCTGATTCAAAACCACATCTGCCGTACTGTGAAGCGTCCATGTGAATGGGCCCTCAAACTAAGCTGGAACAGCAGAAAGAGATCCCATGTGTTGCTTAGTTTTGTACTTCGGTTGGAACTCCTGCGTTCAACTCCTCTCCTCAGTGTTTTTGCTTTCCATGTTTTTCCCCTCAGACTCTCCCTTCCCCCTCATAACACATCTTCCCATCAGGTTTTCCACACAGACCCGGCACTGGAAAACATTGCTGCAGTTCAGCCCACTTGTGCCAGTTGACCACTGATAGTGTCAGAACTGCAGTTGCTTAAAATAGCTTTACAGTACACAAGGGCGTCAGGGGTCACATTGTACAGTGATAGCATAAGCTCTATCACAAGGTTACTTGTGAGAGATCCTTTTCAAAGTTCACTCACTGAAGTTGTGAGCCATTTTGTAATAGCTTTCACCACAAGAATTCAACAAGTTGTTTGATCACTCGTTGATCTGAACAAACCAGAAATTTTGAGTAATAATGTAATCTGAGCAATGTGTACATCCTGAAGAGATAAGGATCCTTAGGTCCATTTATTTTAATGAATATTAATTTAAACCAAAATTACAATCAGCACAAGTAAAAACTTTGTCCAGGATTTAGACAATCCAATTTCTTGGTACAATCAAATCTGCATTCCAAGCCTCTCTCTGTTCCTTAAACTGTGATGAATTACATTAAGGGCCATTTTGGACAATGATCACACCATCTGAACAGGTATATTTATATTTTTAATTTAAAATTGCAGCCATGAGGGGCCTGATCTGGATCAAGATCATGGCAGAAGCAAAAGGTTAAAATTCTATTCCCCCCACAGTCTCAATTCAAATTGGGTCTCAACTCAATTCAGATGGGACCTCTGTGGATTTATCCCACTTGACTAAAACGGGTTGCATGATATATTCATTTCCAAAGACTTCAGCAGTTATCCTGCTCAGAAGCTCAGTTGTGATTTGGTGTGAAGGGGATAGCTTGTGATGTTGCTTGTTGAAATGTCATTGAATATAATTCAATGTAACAGAATCAATGTAAGCCTGGAGCTGCTTGTAGATATTTATTATATTATGATGCAGTGGCATTTTTGCTAATTACAGCGCATTATGCCAAACAGGCATAAAGAAAATACCACTTATATTCTTTTTAAGGAATGATGCTGAGCTGATGTATGTTTTGCAGTATCAAGTGTGTTCACCCCTGCTAACTGGGCAGGAGGCACTTTTTCAAGTGGTGTTCCTCTTATATTTAGCAGGGGGAGAGTAATTGTCTCTCTTCACCCCTGCACAGTCTTTCTAGTAGCTGTTGCCCCATGCTGCCCCATCATGGTGCCTCCCTTGCGCCGGCCGGCTTCAGCCGACGCTAGGGAGGTGCTGCCCAGGTGCAACAGGACTGGCGCTGCCAGCAGCACCGGTCCTATTGCCTTAGCGCCAACGTGGGGGTGCTGATTGGCGCCCCCGCAATAGCGCTAAGTGTGCAGTGTTGGTGCAACCCCGTTGTGCTGACGCTGCACAAACTTTAGAATTGTGCTGTCAGTTTGCTGGCTCACAAACTGTGCAGGGCTGGCTTAGGCCCTGCTTCTCAAGCCAGCAGAAGTCTTTGGAAATGAATATATCATGCAACCCGTTTTAGTCAAGTGGGATAAATCCACAGACGTCCCATCTGAATTGAGTTGGTGGGTCGCAATCTGATATCAGGTGGGTCGCAGAAAACTAGGAGCAGCCATCTTTGAAACAGTTGACCTTACTCTTGTTATATTCCTTTTGTGAGTGTTAACAGTTGAAATTTTTAAGTAAGGTTTTTTTAAAAATTGTGTTTTTACATAATATTTTGTCTTACTCTTGCTTTCTGTCAGGGATATTTCATGGTTGTACAATTGCTGAAGTCCAATAATGTCAATTTGCATTTCAGGAGTGTCATTTTATTATGTTACAATGACAGCACTTCTTGCTTGATGATGTTACTCCCTGCCACAACATTACTTCCAGGTTAATGACATTATTTCCGGTGGGTCCCAACACGAGTGCCATTCTAAAAAGTGGGTCCCAGTCTAAAAAGTTTGAATACCACTGGCTTAAGGGATTTGCTGTGGCTGCGTATAGATTTGCTCTGTAGGGTTCCATGTTCTCTACCCATATCTGTTGTCCCTTAAATGTCTTTATAACACATTTGTTTGGATAGAGATACAAGAATCCTTATGTGAAGCTTATTGAGGCATACTCTCCGCCATGATTCTACCATGCTGTGTTACTTGGGGACTTAGGACGCAATCCTAACCTGGAGTTTGGCTGGCACAAGGGCCATTGTAAAGCGTGTTTGGACCACTCTCGGAGTCAGGGAGGATGGTGCACGTCTGTGTGCTGGCCTCTCTGAATCAGAGAGTGGTCCAAACGTGCTTTATGGTGGCCCTTAAGCTGGTCAAACGTTGCTGGCTTGGATTAGGATTGCACCCTTAGTGTAATATCCAAGCTTGGAGAAAAAACTTCTCAAATCTAAAAAAAAAAGTTTGGAACCTTAAATCTAAAGTCAACAAGAATTTAGTGACTGACTAAAGCTATGGTCATCTACTCAGAAACTGCCAGTGTGGTAAATAGAACCTACAGCCCTATCTCCCACCAGCTTGTAGCATGCAGTGCCAACAACAGTGCATGCACTGCATGCTATAGTTGTGGGGGCACCAGATGGGCAAGGTAAATAAAAATCATTTTTACCTCCATCTAGGCTGCATGCCTCCAATAGGTGTCTTCAGAGCTATGCCAGCTGTGTAGCTGACACAAGGAACTCCAGGGAGTGTCAGGCTGGGAAAAAGGGGGATAGGATCTTGGCATGTGCTGCTGCCATCAACCCTCCCACTGCTCCCATTTCAGTTCACTTCCTGCCCCAATCCTCCCCAAATTGCCCCTAATGCTATCTTCCCTGCTCTGGCATAGACTTGGTGACCTACTGATGTGCGTGCAGGGCATGTATCCATTTGCACATGCAGAACTGCAGAGCATGTCAGTGGTGTGGTTTTTGTAACTCCAGTCCCAGACTTAGAGCAGCAGACTATGAGATCCACTACCATGGACACTCAATAAGATGAGGCTATACGTCCTAGGTCAATGTGCATAGGATTGCAGCCTTAATTGATTTTACATAGCCCCCCTTCCTCTGAAAAGCTCAGAGTGCTTTATATATGTGGTTCCAAGGCAATATTCCATGGACATGGGAGCCAACTTGTTTTCAGCATTGGGGGGGACTATAGCCATGCCCCTGTAGCCACGCCCATGCACTAGTACAATGGCACCTTCAAATCTCTTGTTCGTCCTCTGTCGCCCTCACCATCTCTCACTTGCCCTCTGTCGCCCTGAGCCCCCACCATCTCTCGCTCACCCTCTGTCGCCCCCAGCCCCCAACTCTCGCTCACCCTTGGTCACCCCCAGCCCCCCACCATCTCTCGCTCACTCTGTTGCCTCCGCCATCTCTTGCTTGCCCTCTGTTTCCTCCAGCCCCCATCATCTCTTGTTCGCCCCGTCACCTCAGCATCATCTCTCACCCACCCTCAGTCACCTCCACCATCTCTTGCTCGCTCTTTGTCACCCCACCATCTCTCACTTGCCCTGTTGCCCCCAGCCCCCACCATCTCTCGCTTTCACCTGTCATCTCTCGCTCGCTCTGTCATCCCCACCATCTCTCACTCACCCTCAGGAGGCCCTCCACATCACTCGCTCTCTATTGCCCCAGCCCCATCTCACCAGTATTGGGATCTAAATGATTTAGCAAGGGGAACTCTCTTTTGATTGGCACTTGTGTCAGGACCCGCCCACCGGAAGTGACGTCATAGCCGGAAGTGAAGGCAGTCTCCCGCCGCCTCCAGTTCAAATGTTGCAGAACTGGGGGCGGAGCGCGCGCACAACCGAAGAAAAACAACATAAAAAAACACACGGAGAAAAAAATAGCCAGAAGCCAGCCGATGTCAGTGAGTGGGCGGAGCCAGCCAACGTTCCAACAAGTGGAACTCCGTCCCCCCGCGTTCCCCCTCAATCCCACCACTGCATCTCACACTTACCCTTTGCCGCCTCAGTCCCCCACCATCTCTCACTCACTCTCTGTTGCCCCTGCCGTCTATCGCTCGCCCTCTGTTGCCTCCAGCCCACATCTCTCGCTCACCCTCTGTCACCCCCAGCCCCCCATCTCTTCCTTGCCCAAGTGTCAGGCGAAGGATTCATATCTTGCCAGAAAAAAATACCCCCTTAGCTGTGCCAGAGCTCAAAACAAGGGTGGAAAAGCCAGCCTCAGAATCCAAATTTTCCGCCAAAAAGACATTTCTCTAATCAGCTGGAGATCGGAGATAAGGCGCTTTAAAGGGCCAGCCCCATTCCCCCCCCCCAGGAGTCCAGCGCCTTTAATCTGCCTCCTAGGAGGCTAGGAGAACCATGAACAGGACCGTGAGAATGGGGGTGCCAAACATTGGGGTGCAGAGCACCCACTACAAATTATTGGGGGTGCTGACAGCATACCAGAACCCACAGAGTTGGCGCTACTGTCCATGGATCTATGCAGTGAAACTATGCAGTGGCCTCTTATCAGAAAAAACAAAACAAAAACAGCTGCAGTGTGGAGGAAAATCAGCCACTTTTCTACCGCTTTTCTGTTCCAAGTTGCCCCCTGCTGAACCTGCTTTGCTTAGAAATACTGTAGCAGTCCTCAGATAGGGGCTTTCACCACATGCATTTGTGAGTAATTGATTAACCATTGTGTCATATACATTTAGACATTTCTGTTTCCATGTGATGCAAATAATCCTACGTATACTGGAAAAGTGTCAGTTGAAAAGTTGTTCAAAGACGTATATTTATGATGTCCTCAACATTTGGTGTCCTCAACGGTGGCATAGCTGGAAGGAGTGCTGCTCCTGGGCACACCTTCCAGGGCTGCCTCCTTAGCTGTACCCCTCCAAACACCGGGGTCCTTCCCCCTCTTTCACTGTCCCTGTGCCCCCAGTCCGGAGGGTGTTCTGAGGGCCAAAGTGGTCACTTTCAGTTTTTAGTTGAAAACCAGAATTGACAGTTTGGGTCCCTTAGAAGGCAGTCGGGGAGGCTTCCCTGGTCCTCAGAACACCCTGTGGACCGGGACTGTGAGGGGGGCAGGATCCCAGCACCTAGGTCTTATGACCCCTGTGACCCCCCCCCATGCAACTGGTTCTCATGTTTTCCAAGCTTCTTTAAAACAACTGAACCTTAACAACTCTTATTTCGTTTTTTTCCATGAAGTTGCTCTTCAGCACAATGCTATAATTTGAATGTTTCCTGAATTGGTGCACAGGGTACTACTATGATTACTTAAATTAACAAAAACCAAAAACAAGTTTATTTTTTCATGGTGCTTAACTGTGTGAATCCTTTCTGAAAGGCTTAATAAAAGCAGATTTATCATGTTGCAAACTGAACTCAAAGAACTCTATGATTACGCATACTGGAATAATAAGAATATACTGCAAGTATAATAAAGGATGTAATTAGTATCCTGGGGGCAGGGGAGATCACTCTCTATGGAGTCAGGGTACTTGAAGCAGTGGAACTTAAGTTCCTCTGCTTGCTTTCTTGAATCTAATCGTGAGCCTGAAGCCTTTCATGCTGATACATCTGTTTTAAATACAGAGTAAGCCTATCTAGTGTCTGTGATACAAGGCCGGTATCTGTCAGACACACCATGCGTATTGCATCATTCACACTATCCATTTGCACACATGCTCAGCAGGCCATGGCGTCCTCTCATATCTTCCCTGTAGGAGTTGTATGCATTTAAATGGACACGTGCAGCTGCTTTGATATCGGAGGCACAGGTGTGATCCGGTTCTCTGGGCAAAGCTAAGCAGCTCCTGCAGACAGGGCTAGGAGCTATATGTAAGCCTAGGAACTGTATGTAAGCCTCTTTGCAGTGGCGTCTCTACAGGGGAGGGCGGAGCTCTATGTTTTGCAAGGAGCTTTACCCTCCTGTGTAAATTGCTCCTCTCCCTTGCTGCTGTAGCCAGTAAGCAACGCTAAGACGTTGCTTTTCCCCCTGAGGATTGACTAAAGTAGAATGGGAAAGGAGCCATTTCCATGACTTAGAGCTCCGCCCCCCCCACCCCCGTAGGGATGCCATTGCCTCTTTGGGGGATGTTCTGCACTTATTATTTGAGCTATCAAATATTTAGTTCAGGGACCATTTTCAATATTACCTCCTGAAGGGAAACTTTGCAAAATGTGAGACTGTTAACTAAGCACAATTCCAATATAGTAATTAAATTAAATATAGTATTTATATAATACAATTCAGGATCTACCACTAATAGTGTGGGAGCCATATGAATGATCTTCAGCAGGGCTGACCCAAGATCTTCCACTGCCTGAAGCAGTGTGAAAAATAATGCCCCCCTTATCCAGTGGCAAAAAGCTGTTGCCAACCTTCTTCCTTCTCCTGCCCCCTGAATTCCAAAAGGAAGTGAGGAATGAAGTGGAAGAGTAGTCCTCCTGTCATCCATTCTCCTTTCCATTTCCTCTTTACTTCTGCTCCACAGAATTCTGAAAGCAGAAGAAGTGGTAAGGCAGGCAGGCAGGTAGAGGCTGTTATGTCCTGAGGGCATTGCCACAAGTAGCATTCCGGGGGATGGGATGGGGTCCACCAGTACAAGTGAACCTGAGTGGCATGGCGGGGAGGCAGCACCCCCACCTCAGTTGTGCCACCCAAGGCCGCCTGCACCTGCTCTGTCTCCCCCCTGGAAGCGTTTTTAGGGCTGAAAAAGGCTCTTCATTTTTGCAAAAACAACAACAACCCAGAAGTGACGTTTTTCAGCCCTCAAAAAACGTCCAGGGGAGGCAAAGCACCTCCAGGTGGGGGGGGCACAGTGGCTAGGAACACCACTAACCGCCATAGTCATGGACAGTGGCATAGTTAATTGGTGACCACAGGTACATTGCCCCAGGTACCACGTCTTGACCACATCAACCCACAGCCCCCTCCATCCCACAATGGATCCCATGCCATCCAGGAGGCTTTCTGAGGTACAGACAACCTCCCTGATGTTCCTGTGCCTCAGACTACCTCCTGGGTGCCGTCAAAGTGGAATGTTCTGGGCATTTGGCCCTGGGGAGGTGTTAAAAATTTCTATGTCCCAGGTGACAGATCCCTTAGCTACACCACTGGTCATGGATAGACCAACCTTGGCTGGCAATAGGTTTGGAGGACTATGTGACTTGGGCAGAATAGCCTTTATAGCTAATGTTGGTAACTTCTGGGGCAGAGGCTGAGGCTAATGTAGGAGACTTGCAAACAAAACCAAATTTAATTGATGGTCCCTGGAATAAAAGGCACGAACCCAGCTTTTATGGCAAGCTGTTTGTGAAATGGGACAAGCTAACACAACACCACAATGTTACTTTAAAAGGTCATTTTTCTGACTGCAAAAGCTCTTCCATCTCCTGACAAAACAATTTTATGATGGAAAAAGCACAGAACTTTAGCTTTAGTGTTCCTATGAAGCACCTCTATAATGAAATGGAAATAACCTTGAACACCAAGATTACAATGTAAGACACATTGAATATATTGCGAAGTAAGTAAAGCCCTCAAATATTCCTTTTATAAAAGGCAGCAACTGAAAGATTGGAAATGCCAAAGAGAAAGGTTCAAAATTATTTTCAAAAATAGGTTTTTCTCTTATTTGTTCCCCTTGAATATTTGCATATAAATTACTGTTTCTGCAAGTGGTGTAATAAAGCAATTAAGGGTGATCACAATGTATCTAAAAGAATGTGAACCACATTATTGATTCTATGTGTCTTTTAAAAAAGAAAGTTCTCTCTGTACAGTGGTTGTGATATATAATTTTCAGGTCTATATTGCAGTTCACTGTGACCTTAATTATGACAAAGAACAGTGCTTTGGCAAGCAATCAAGAACAGACAGATGCATTCACAGGAATCTTGGAATGTCCTCCAAGGGATGATCCAGATTAATCATAGAGCAGGAAGTGCAGAAACAGCTTTCACGGAACACCTCAGTGGCATCATCATTATCTTAAAGGTACAGATAATGCACTAATGGAGTTCTTGCAGGTTATTATCATAGCACTGCTATTCCTAACAGAAGTGCACTCTCTTATTATGTAAAAGGAAGAGCATCATGAAATGTAAGACAAAACATTTTCTAAGAGTTTCTAATATTAATGTCAGTTTCAAAACAGGAAATCTACAATGGAAAAAACTACAAAGAAGGATCCTGGGGTTAAAATGTTCTTTGTGCATGTGTGAGCGCACATGTGTGTATAAAAACTGGCACACAATTCAAGCCAAGTTTAGTACATTTTAGGTAAAATGTCCATGAATTTAACAATGAGATCTGCTTGCTTAAGATTGTAAAAGTCATTGGGCCCAATCCTATCCGACTTTCCAGCGTTGATGCAGCTGGCCCAAGGGGTATATGCTGCAACCTGCAGGGAGGCAGCAGCCACAGAGACCTCTTCAAGGTCAGGGAATGTTTGTTCCTTTGCCTAGGGGCTGCATTGTGGCTGCACCAGTGATGAAAAGTTGGATAGGATTAGGCTCATTGAAATTTAGACCGATTAAATAAGGGTGCGATCCGAACATGCCCCTGGGCTGACGCATGTGGTTTGTGTCAGTGAAGGGCTGTCACAAACGTGTTGTAAGGCACATCAGTGATAGCGCAAGGGGTGCTGGGCTCATGCAGGGATTTATGGCGATGCAGCCGTGCCACCCAGCCGCCCAGGTAAGCAGACCCTACACTAGCTGATTTTGATTTAGGAGGGTGGGAGGAAGGCAGGAGCAGAGGCGGATCTATAGGGAGGGCAAAGCTCTAAGTGTTGCAAGAAGCCTTACCCTGTCATGTAAACCCCTCCTCTCCCTTGCTGCTGTAGCCAATAAGCAACGCCAAGATGTTGCTTTTCCCTGTGAGGATTGGCTAAAACGGTGCAGGAGAGGAATGATTTCCACTGCAAGGTAAGGCTCCTTGCAAAACTTAGAGCTTTGCCCTCCCTTAGATCTGCCTCTGGGCAGGAGGGAGGTGGAACAGGGTGGGGGGAGGGCAGAGGAAGGACAGCCCTATGTGGGAGTGACTAACTGTCATCCCTGGGCTACCTGTCTGAGCAGCCCCATTGGGCTGGCCGGGACTTATCCCAGACTAAGGGGAAAATATCCCCTTGCCCCATGGTAAGCTCCAGCTGCCTCCCTGCCAGCATGCCTCCTCCAACACAGGTTAGTATTGGGCTGCCCATCAGTACAATTCAGCATTGTAGACTTCTATAGGCTAATACAGAGTTTCTCAAATTGTGGGTTGGGACCCACGAGGTTCAATGTGTAGTCACACATTCAATTCAAATCCCATTCATTTCAATGTGTATGTCATTTTTAACTACCTGGAGACCCATATGCTTCACTATAGTATGTAATACTGGGGGGGGGGAGTATAGATCTCCTTATGTGCAGCCCACTCCTGCAACCACTCCTCCTGTAGCCTGCTCCTGCAAGCTCTCCAGGTGGTCCCAAGAGGTCTGCAGGGTCCCATAGCTCATGCGAGAAGTGCAAACCCAGCACGACTGCTGGGCAGGGATGGGCAGCTTGCAAGAAAGGCCCAAGCCCCATGTGACTGTGAGGGAGGGAGGGAGGCCTGGACAGGGGGACGGCAGGAAGAGACCTCCCTATCAGAGTCATGCAAAAAGGTTTGCAAAAAGGTTTGAGAACCATTCGGCTAACAGTCACAAACAAGAAGACTGCTAAGTTCTGCAGTATTCAAGCAGCCTTCAAAGGCAGATCCACATTGCAGCATGTTACCGTAATTCAGCTGGAGATTTCCCAAATGTACCACAGTGGCCATGTTATCCTTCTCTAAGAGCACTGCAGTTAATGGGCCAACTAACAGCCCTATCTTATATAAATCCCTGTACACTGATGCAGCAACACCAATGCAGTTCTGCTATATCCCACACAGGAGTTTTGGCATGTTGAGACCTCCTTGGGGGCGCAGTCCTAACCTGGAATTAGGCCGGCACAGTTAAGCCGGCAAAGTTTGGCTGTTACAAGGGACACTGTCAAGTATATTTGGACCACTCTCGGAGTCAGAGAGGCTGGCACACAGATGTGCACCATCCGCCCTAACTCCGAGGGTGGTACAATCGCGCTTTAACGTGGCCCTGGTGCCAGTGAAACTTGTGCAGGCCAAACTTTGCTGGCCTAACTGTGCCAGCTTAACTCCAGGTTAGGATTGCGCCCTAGGATAAGAAAACATTTGCCTCCTGGGGTAAACCCCAACAGCTGCCATGGGTCTACTTGGACCTGCACCAGCTCTATAGCTGGTACAAGTTTATGTTGACCTGTGAAGGCAGATCAGGCCTGAGAGGGGGGTTAAGATTCAGTGGGTGCCGTTCCCACTGAACTTGGGCCTGATCTGCTCTTCTTCCCATTCCATCCCATCCCCTCCTTCCCACCATGCCCCATTCCACCTCCTTCCCATCTGCCACCCCTTGAACAGCCTTGCCAGCAGCAATTGGTGTCCCTAGTCTGTCATTGCACAGCCCCAACTACTTGCTGCTTGCAATGGTGGTTAGGCCTTGTCCATCAGTGCTACTGCTTTTGCAATAGCCACAAAGGAGTTTATGCTGCCAGAACACAATCAGAGGCCTTCTACTAAGTTGTATGCACTCAACAGCAATGACATGCAGCGTCTCAAGCTTCTGGTCATAGGTGTGCCGGTTGCTGCCCTGGGATCCACTATGGTGCTTCCGACCGACTTTGAGGGACTCCCTAAGGATGCAGTTGACCAACGCATCAAAATGGCTGTCCATAAAGTGTTTGAGGCAGCGGCAGGGGCCCTAAAGGCGTCAGTAGCCGGCTCGTTCTTTGCCAGGGCAATTTACCTCTGGACCCGGGAGCTCATGAGAGACTTTGACATTCCAGAGGACGCCAGAAAGGACATCAGTAAAATGTCTACAGCTGCAGCTTTTGTTTCGGACGCCACTGCAGATGCCATGCAATTGTCGTCCCGCGCCATGGCGGCTAGTGTCACCATTTGACGCGACACATGGCTGCGTCACTGGGATGTAGACACAGCCTCCCAGGCAAAAGTGATAGGCATCCCCTTTAAGGGGGACAAGCTCTTCGGTGAGGATCTAGAGCCTCTCTTGGTGGAGACCAAGGGAAAGAAAAGAGCTTTGCCTACTCGGGAAAAGACAACCAAACCTCAAGGCAAGCAGACTTCGCGTTTCTTTTGAGGCAACAAGTTTCAATCCACTGGAGCAGCCACATCCACTGCCTCTTCGTCATCTTCTTCTTTTTGGGGCTCTAGACGTCCCTGGCAGCGTAAACCGGCCTTCAAGCCCCGAGGACAACCCCAGCAGCAGCACTTTGCCGCTAAGGGATCAAAGACACATTTAGCCTGACGCCCAAGGGTCCCCTCAGATCAGTGGCAGACTACAACTCTTTGCCGACAGATGGGACCTGACCACTTCAGACCATTGGGTGTGGGACACACCTTGGGTGCGGGACACACCTTGGAGCTTCGATTCCTACCCCGGGACTGGTTTGTTTGAGTCTTTTGACCGACATGCCCTGTGAAATATCAAAAAACACTGGAGGCCATTCAACACCTCCTCCACATCGGCGCAATAGAACCGGTCGCGAGAGGGGCTCCGGGGTTTACTCACACCTCTTCACTGTGCCCAAGAAATCAGGCGACACGAGGGCCATTCTAAATCTTCGATGGCTCAATCATTGGATGAAGCAGGCAAAATTCAAGATGGAGACCCTCAGATCCATCCTTTTGGCCCTAAGGAGGGACTTTCTAGCCTTCTTGACCACAGGAGGCCTATCTCCACGTCCCAATCAGAGCAGCGCACTGCAGATTCTTGCGGTTCTGTTATCAGGACCAGCATTTCCAGTACCGTGCGATGACAGTACTGGCCTGTCTTCCGCCCCTCGTGTCTTCACGAAGATCCTTGTATTGGTGGCCCATCTCTGCCTGCAAGGGGTGGCAGTCTACCCCTACCTCAACAACCTGCTTGTGAAGTCTTGAAGTTACCAACAGGAGGCGTGGCACGTGGAGTTAACCATCCAGTGTCTCCATGATCATGGCTTCATTGTGAACACCAAGAAAAGTCACCTGTCCCCCTCACAAATGATATCACACCTGGGAGTGACCATCGACACGGGCAGTTTTACAGTTGCTCTGTCATAGGAACATCAGGACAGAATCTGGACTCTGGCCACGAAGGTCCTACAAGCAGGACATTCCGAAGTTCTAGAGTTGGCCAGGCTGTTGGAAATGCTGATGTCCTGTCAAGAAGTAATTCGGTGGGCACGATTCAGAGCTCGGACTCTATAACACCTATTGTTGCCACATCAGGATGCCATTTCCAACAACAGAATCAAGAGAGTCAACGTGGACATGGTGACATGGAGGGATCTCCGATGGTGGCTAGGACCAGCCAGGTTGAGCCAGGGACGGCCCATTCAGACCACGGACCCAATCCTGATCTTTACGGATGCCAGCCTGCAAGACAACCTCTCAGTGCCAATAATGACAATTGCCACCCAGCTAATATTGTCAGTTATATTGTCCCCAGTTTCATCAGAATGATCTCCAATAGTTCTTCAGTCACTTATATCATTACTTACAATCGCGACACAGTATTGATATTCTAGGAACACACATTGTGATACTAAAGTGATAGAAATAATTGCATTACTATTGAACTCTACAGGTAGAAGAAAGATGTATACTCCCTAAGCCTCTCACAACATTGAGAGATGGAACTTTTATCGAACAGCACTTCATCTGAGCGCAATCTAATATGCTTTTGTAATTAATCTCACAATTAGACAGTGCCAACCAATTAGCCATGAGGTACCTCCAGTCCAGCAACCAAGTAGAGCCCAAACATATCTTATCTCCTTCTTTCATTGTGCTCAAAATTCTCAGGGAACGTACAGGCATCTTAGTCATTCCAGGGTATAGGATGGAGAGGCTGGCCAGATAGCTGTATGTTGAGGTCCATGGGACTTTCAAATTAAAGCAAAGTGTCTGTCATCATGAAGGTTACTGGAAGTCCGACCAGTTGACATCTTGTAAGGCTACAACCTGACTCATAATTATCTGCAGGCTCTGGATGTTGTTCTAGTCTAGTATGATTGTTTCCCATGTATCCTGGGGGACAGGCTAAGAGTGCAATCCTAACCTGTTGTTAGGCTAGCCCACTTAGGCCAGCAAAGTTTAGCTGTCACAAGGGCCACTGTAAAGAGGATTTGGACCACTCTCGGAGTCACAGAGAATGGCGCATGTCTGTGTGCCAGCCTCTCTGACTCCTAGAGTGGTCCGAACATACATTACAGTGGCCCTTGCACCAGCCAAACTTTGCTGTCCTAACTCCAGGTTAGAATTGCATCCTAAGCAATGTAATTTACTTCTCTTATTGGCATCAAATAACTCTTCTCCAGATATCTAATTTTTTAGGTTCAGGGCATTAAAAAAAATATATGCAGGAGCAGCACTCAATCCTGTGATTCCCTCACCTGAAGTGGTTCAATTTAGAAGCAGCGTTGCCTCACAATTTGCTGCTTGTGTAGTCCAAGCCTAACTCTGACATAATATTTCCACTTGCATGTGTTTCACAGGTTCAAAACTTGAGGTAAACTGAAATCAGGTTTACCATATGTCATGCATATTTCTCACATGATAGGAATTTCTTTAGAACCTCTTCCAAGAATGCTCTTTATTCCCTACCAGGTCTTTTAGCCAAGCAATTAAAAATCTTCCTCCACTATTCCCATTATAAACAGTGAAGGAGGACCTACACATGCCGGCTTACAAAACTGAACTGCAACCGAATGATTCTTTCACAATGTTCAGTACACCAAGTAAAATTGTTGAAATGTCTGATTCCAAAAAGCGTTAACACATTTGTATAGGCTGTGGGAATTATTTTTTTCCAAATGACAGCATGATGTAACATTTTAAAACAATGTGACCATAATGAACAGGTGCCAACAATGCACATTTGCACTAAAACTTTAAAAGCTGCTATTTAAGCTTCTCATGTATAAAACGTTATTTGCACCATAAATAGACATGAAAACCAGAGTACACATATGGATCTGAGTATTGTGGTCAGTCTGATTAATGTCACTGTCTGTAAAATGGGAGTTATACAAACTCTTGTGTTTCCTGTAGAACCATTAATGACTTGCTTCCTTTCTTTATCAACAAGGAATTCATGCAATTGTGTATAAACAGCAATCCACTTTGGCTCCGTTTCCAAATGTAATTTTTTAAAAATATTTGGGAGTCATTCATTTTCATTTTCATAACCTTTATTGGCATCAAGAAAGAAACAAAAAGCGTTTACAGTGATCAATCAGAAAAAAAAGAATAAGGGTAAGACAAATAGAAAAGGGGAGAGGATAAAAGAAAATGGGGAATTAAAATAATACATGAAGGGTGTTTCGACTTGAGGACCATTAATAAAAATTCCGCCACCGCATTGGTAAGAGACGCATGTCCATCACTCAAAAGCAGAGAAAGGGGGTCAATCGATGAGCCAATGAGTGTAGACGCTAAGGGTTCAAGGTAATTTACACTAAGGGTTCAAGGTAATGCTTGATGGCTGGGACAGTGACACAGAATATGTGCCACAGTGTCTGGTTCCAACTGGCAAAACCAGCATAGTCTATTTTCACGGGGGATGTTAAGAAATCTACCCATATGAAAGGCGGAGGGGAAGATGTTCAACCTGGCGAGCATAAATGTTCGCCTCTTATTAGGATTAGTCAATTCCCTGAAGTAGTTAGAAGAGTGACCAAATGAAGGCGGAAGACCAAAATACTGAGGGGAACAAGTGGGATTAAGAGAGGAAAGTAGATGATGAGTTTCAAATTCCCAGAGCTTAGATTGAATAATTGCATAGGCCCTATGATCCGCAAGGGATTCAGGGGATAAATCTAGAGATGAAAGTTTGGCTTCTACAAGACTAAACCACCTAGACGAATAGGAGTCTTTAAGAAGATCGTTGAGAAGAGAGGTGGGGTGCGCATTTAAAAGGATTCAAAGCCAGAACTTAAAGGTAAGTGACCACGCAATAGTGGTGGGCAAATGGGTCCCAAATTCAAGGGTTAAAGTGGATAATCTGATTAAATTCGGGACCCCCAAGATCCGTCTAAGGAAAGAGGTCGCTACCTGATCTAAATCTTTGTTCATGGCCTCAATCCAAATGGGGGCACCAAATATTTGGGAGTCAGAACGTTCTCAGCATCTATAGAGATGGAATATGGAGCTGCCCCCCCCCCAACTGTCATATCCAGAGCATTATTGGACAAGTGTTTACTGCTCCATCTACAATGACTGAGGGTGCAATCCTAACCAACTTTCCAGCACTGCCTTGGCTGTGCCAATGGGGCCTGTTCTGCATCCTGCAGTGGGGGAGGGGCAGTCATGGAGGCCTCCTCACGGTAACGGAATATTTGTTCCCTTACCTCAGAACTGCATTGGCCTTACCCTGGTGCTGAAAAGTTGGTTAGGATTGTGCCCTAAAGGTGTTGAGAAGCCAAAGAAGAAAAGTGTGGGAATTAGATGTGTTGCTTGTCTTCATTTAGAGGCCTTAAAGCATGCTGCCTCCGCTTGTTGATATGCTTGAGAATGAATTCTGAAGTTGGTTCCTGTTCATTTTCTCTGAGGAACAATTACGCATGGCCATTAAGCAGTGATAGCTCCAGGAAAAAACTCTTGAAAACACTGCGTATATCAGCTCCATGCCTGTGGTCATCTCCCAGCCCACTGATAGTCACCAACATGTACAGAATTAAGCTTTACAGATGCCACCACAAGCACAATTATTGCTAACATTTGCCAGCATTAAATCTGAACACTAAAGCCTGCCTGTGGCAGCAAAGGCATACAACCAGCTGGCCATAGGCAAGGAATCAACAAGCTACACCACATTTTTCAGTGGCTATCATATACTATATGGCTGTGTGGAAGATTGGCTCTTAGTTACATTTGATAATCTACACATAGTTCATTTGCGATACTTATTTTAACAAGGTTAAGAACGCCCTGCCCCAAAGCCAGTAAAAAAGTCATTCTGATGACTTTTACCTGTAATACACAATGTGGCCTAAGACATATATTCTGATGCTTATCTCCTAACTATAAGGTGATCAGTAACGTTTCTGGGTGGTCATGTTGCATGTCTTACCTTAAGTTTAGCCAGGAGAAGTTCATGATCTTGTAATAATTTTTTGGTCGCTTCTTGATTGCTGCCAATTTCTAATAAATTTGGTACTGATTCAGCCAGTTGGAGCTGCACCCAATTTCCACACTAAAATACAAACATAGGGAAGCATTGTTCTTAATACAATTTCTCTATATCTTTGGACAGTTTGTCTGCTTGTCCAAAACTGGTGTCTAGTAAAGAATAGCCTTTTTATTCGATCCAGAAATAGTGTGATTGTATCTAAGGGCCCAATTCTATCCAACTCTGATGCAGCCATAACAATATGCTACATCCAGAGGTGGGGGTGCAGTCCCAGAAGCCTCCTCAAGATAAGGGAACGTTTGATCCCTTAACTTGGGTATGCATTGCGACTGCATCGGTCCTGGAAAGTTGGATAGGATTGGGCCCCAAGCTAGATAACACAGTTTCAAGAAAGGAACACATCCTATCATCACCATCATCATCATCATCATCATCATCAAATATTATTATTAATAATATAGCACTTTAACGTTCACAGAGCAAAGGCATAGAGAAACTATACTCTTTCCTATATTTGTTGTTATTAACAACCAGAGTGAATAGACAGGTCCCTGCCCTGAGGGGCTTACAATCAAGGGAAATAAGGGAAACAGCAGAGTGGGGAAATGGGAGATGGTGGTGAACAGGAGAGGTGTGTGCAATTGTTTCAGTTACACAAATCTTGTTACTATTGGGAATGGGGACCAAGGTGTGTTGCAAAAGCCTTCCCCCACCACACTTGTATCCAATTCTCAGGTGAGTTTAAAGAGGAAAAAAGCAAGGAAATATTCTACAAGTGTTCCAGGAGGTAGTTCTGAGCATAAGGGCCAGCAAGAGGGAAAGAATGGTGTCCTTTAAGGGAGCTGGTAACCTTTCTGGGTGATTTGTGAATTACTTATGTTGAAAATTAGATGACATTTCAGAGTAAAGCTAAATCATTCTAGTTAAGGTATTAAATTAGACCTTTCCCTTTCTAAAGAGGAGATTGAAATCTGCATCATAGACGCATTAATTATTTGTTCAGGCATTAATGCCAGTAGAATTCCTTCAAATAATATACTCTAGCCAAGCCTGAACAATGCACTTGATACAGTTACAATCAAAGAAAGGTTGAGCTACATAAGTAAATGAGAAAGCTCCTGTATAAATTGCTACTTTATTTAATTTAAAGGTATATGTTCTGAAAGAATAATATATTTTCTTTACTCTAGACCAGTGGATCTCAAGCGTTCTAGTACCAGGACCCACTTTTTAGAACGACAATCTGTCTGGGACCCACCAGAAGTGATGTCATGGCCAGAAGTGCCATCATTGTGATGCCAGAGCCTGCTGCTTTCTTGAGAATGCAGCAATAAATTGGGTTATTTCTCAGCCATTGTCCAACAGCAAAGTGAATCAGAAAGGAGAAAAAAGCCTATTTACAACCTTGACACAAGCAAAATAACTACACAGGCCTTCCCCTTTCCAGTGTCCCATCTTCCCATATTTTCAGTTATGGCTACCTTCAGTGCTACCTGGCCCATCTGAAATTGACTCACAACCCACCTAGTGGGTCCCAACTCACAGTTTGAGAAACACTGTCCCAGACTGAAGAAATTGGCGGCAGGGACACACACATAATGCTTAATTGATTTTCAATTAATTATACTTAGCAAATTCCCCATCTCACATCCTAGGTATTAAAATAGCATTGTTTTGCATGAAATGTCCTCTTCATCTGCCTCTGCCAAGTGATTTGTGCAAAAATCTGAGTCGAAATGATCAAGCCCTGAGCTAGAAGCACAACTGTTAAGATCCACTGAGCTTACCTTCAATATAGCTATGACAATTCTGCAATCCCCAGCCTGAACAAAAACTGAACTAACTGTTGTCGTAGAAGATGGCCCATCAGAGCTGTTGTTTGACATGGTGTTGTCGAACCAGATTTCATGCAAAAACGCTGCTTCTCCACAGCTGTGTGTGTGTCTGCTGGTCACTGCAGAAGGCAACGAACGGGGTTACTTGGCTTCGGTCTGTGAAAGAGCTCAGCTAGCACTGAGTGCTCTGCCAAAAGGAAAGAACTGGAGGTTAAAAATAGACACCCCAATTGAGTTTATCATTCTTGAGAGAGAGAGAGAGAGAGAGAGAGAGAGAGAGAGAGAGAGAGAGAGATGGAAGTGACACCCCCTAGTTTTGTAGCTTTCGCTGCCATTCCTGTAAACAGATGTCATAGAATTAGTCTTGTAAACAGAATCTTACAAAATGTCTTGTAATCATAAGGATTTTTTAATAAAGTGCTACATGTTCAGAGAGAAACGCAGTGAATTTCTCCAAGTTCATGCTGAACATCTATGGCCTTCTGTCTTGAACTAAACCAACACTGGAGAATGAAGCTTGAGATGACCTGACAGGCAATCTAGACCTGGGTTCTGAACTTTTGTCTGACTACAGACCCCCAACGGATTGCCCAATATGTTCCAAACCCCTTCGCCACATTGTCAAAATCATCAGCACCACCAGACTTATAGGTACCAGTATGATTTCAAAAGATATTGATACGTGGACATTTTACTTTACATCTGGATACCTAGGAATAGAACATCATATTGATAATGGTGATAGTTAATAATCTAATAATTTTATTTTAATTGCTCAAAGCCATATGGCATAATCCTATCCAACCTTCCAGCACTGATAGAGTTGTGCCAAAGGGGTGTACACTGCATCTAATGGTGGTGGGACAATCATGGAAGCCTCCCTTACTCCCTGTTTGTTCCCTTACCTTGGGGATGCATTGTGCCTGCACTGGCTATGGAAAATTGGATAGGATTTGGCCCGGAGTCCCATATCCCATCATTTGATTCTCATAACCTAAGGGGCATGAATAGGATAGCCCTGGTTAAGAATTCCTGATCTAGACCAAGCTCTTACATCAAAGCAGTGGTCCTCAAAACGAACTCTCTCAATTAGCCCACATTGTCAATATTGTAGTGTGCCTTAAACAGAAACCAGGAGTAATGCAGATGCATCAGGTTGGAGTTGCCAGCAAGATAATGAAGTGGTTATTTTATAAGCATAACCATAATGAAAAAAATCCAAATGCTCTAAGCACTTACAACACAATTCTATGAATCCCTCTGCAAAAGTACATCTCATTGAATTCAATGGAACTTCCAGGTAAGTGTGTATAGTATTGCACCCTTATTGTCATTGTCTGAGACATTGAAGGGCACCATTAAAGGAGGCAAAGGCATGTTTTAGACCACCTGCGATTATTTTTTTTAGGAGCATTTATCTCCTATCAGCAATGAAGCATATCAAAAAGTAAGCGTAACAACTGCTCTCGGAATACCTTTCTCCAGCAATTTATTCTTGAATATATCCAAGCACACACTTTGGAAACTGACTATGAATCTCCACACATACACACACTGAAATCTCACCTGCCCCACTGAAAATGGTGCCCCTGCATTTGTCACAGTCATGATTTTGTTCTCATGGATGAAGCTCTGCACTTCCTATCATTGCAAGCAATTTTTGTGTTGCCTAAAAGACATAGAGTTTATGAGCTGCATCGTCATCAATTTGTTTCAAAAGGGCACAGTGCCCATCCCATTTAGAATGAATCACTATACAGGCAGAACATTTATTCAGGGAAAGGAAGATCACAGACAGTTTTAAATGTTGCCACCAGGTCAGTACATTAAATCTGCTTACTAGAAACACAGAGCATGCCAGGAGCAGCCTGCAGTCTGAAGCAGCAGCTGTTAGACTCCCAGCAGTGGAACAGCTGCGAAAGTGAGACTGGCATTTAGGCCGCAGGTCGCCCATCAGATGACACATTATGCACATCAGAAGAAACCCCAAACTTCGTGAGATGACAAGCATTTGCCAATGAATAGTTTCTTTGGAAGCTGCCACAAATTTTGATTCATTCTCAGGAGTAAATCTAGGCAGAAATATAGTTGTTTCAGTAAGGCCAATTAAGATTGGAAATCCCAATCCTGGACTCATTAGTGCTGGCGGTTCATGAGCCCACCTGGCCCCAGCACTGCTCGGAGGATGCCACAGAGCAGCTGACAGTGAGTACCAGCACCGCTCGGTAGCAAGGCCTTATGGGCTGGGGGAGGTGGTGAGGGGATGATTGGGCCAGGGAAGGAAGGACAAGACAGTGGCCGCCTCTGCCATTATATCCTGTGCTCTCTCCCCGGCCAGGCAGCCTCCCTGGCTGGGAAGGTTGGACCCTGCACCCACGCAATAGCAGGCACAGAGCTGAGGAGACCCATTGCTTCTGGCTGCAGTCTACCCACGGTAAGGGAGCAACCATTCTGGAGGCTTCCCAGCTCCCATAGGATCCAGTGGTAGCCATTTTGGTGCCACTAGAGCAGGGATTGCCATTCATGAGCTAATATTGCTAGCATAAACACCACTAAAAAAAATAGAGCAAAATAAGAGCCAAAAATCATGTGCGTCAAAATCCAACCTTCATGCATTCTTGACCCTTCCGTGAATGGACACTCCGATTTAAGGAGCAAAATCTACCGGTTGTTTGGGTTCAGCTTCTTTAAAACTTCACACCTCCATTCAGAATGTATTGCAGTTCTTAAGACATAATTGGAGCCATTTCTTCCATTATATTTCTCAGCATATGACATGGGGTGCTCTACTACAAAGCACTATTTTATCCAGAGTGAATGTTTAAAATGAATAATACATAGCCAATCAATCAATCAATCAATCAATCAATCGTATTTATATACCGCTTTTCAACACAAAGTGTTGAAAATATATAATGGGGAGCAAGTATTGTATACTTCTCATTCATACAAGATGGCTGTGTGTGAGCATGTACACACATTTATAGACATGCAGCAAAACTAAAATCCAAATGATGGTCACATAAGCCCATTCATTTGACTTCGTTCCCGTCTCTCCAGCTTGCCCATAATTAGGATGTATGTATCTTCACAGTTTATTCATTATTTATTTATTTACTGTATTTCTAGCCTGCCTTTCTCCCACACTGAAAGGGACCCAAAGCGGCTGACAATTTAAAAAAACATAAAACAAACATAATTACAATAAGAGCAATACTTAAAAAGCTTAAACAGTTAAAAATTAAAACAAAGCAAACACCCTAGATCCCAATATTAAAATACAGCTCAATAGAAAAGCCAGGCCACAGTGTCAGTAAAAGCTTTCACAAATATAAATGACTTAAGGCCCTGCCAAAATGTCTGCAAGGAGGGAGCCATTCTTAATTCCTGGTGAAGGGAATTCCATAAGCAAGGCACCACCACCAAGAAGGCCCTGTTCCTAGCTGCTTCTGCCCTCACTTCTCCTAGTGGCGGCACAGACAGAAGGGCCCCTCGGATTTCCAGAGAGGATGTGTGGACGAAGGTGGTTCCTCAAATAACCTGGTCCTGAGCCATAAAGGGCTTAAAAGTCAAAACTAGCACTTTGAATTCAGCCCGGAAACAAGCTGGCAGCCAGTGTAGCCACTGAAGCAGTGGCCTGACTGAGTCAAACCTGCCTGAGCGCCCTGACTGAGCATAATAGATTATTCTAAAACTAAAACGATTAAAACAATTTTATACCATGTTTAGCGGCGGAACAGTAAAGTCTTCTGCCCTTTTTGCAAGTCCTGAGTTAGATGTATCCCATGAGGCCTGCTCGCGAGACCTCAGTTCTCAGCTATATAGCTCCTCAGACGTAGCCTGGCTTATTTAAATTAGTTTGCCAGTCTTGTATTCAGCTTGTTCTTTTTAATGAGATTTTTACTCCACCCCATGGTTCTTGGAAGCCTTCAGGGTGGCTTACTGCACATCAATAAAAGCAATAATAAAGTACCTCACAAACACAAAATCAAAACGAGAACAGGAAAACAGCACCAACTACCCAGAAACAGTGTGGTAGACAAAGCAGTGACTCTGTGCTATTAGAGTAGGCCTGCAATTTCCAGTGCATGTGCCATGAATGGTACACAGGTGTACTGCGGGAGTTCGGGGGAGGGCCATGTATGAGAATGGCCATTGGAGGGTGCGAGCCCTCCAACAGCAGGACGGTGTCAAAAACCTAACTTGACAATTTTAGCGCCTTGTCAGCATGCCATGAGATGAAAAAGGTGGAAAAATCACTGGATTAGGCCACAATTGAAAATATAATGTCGGGATCAGCATGTGGATGGATGGATAGTCACACACACACACAGGAGCGATGTTCAATTACCATAGGCTTTGAACCCATGCATAATGAACACAGTGCTAGGGCAAAAGCTTGTAATGAAATCCTCATGGGTCTCTGGCACATCCTGGATATTACTTAGTTGCCAGCTCTGATGGAAGCTATTCCTGGAAAGTTTTTTCCCCCCCAACGTAATATCATTTAACCAGGAGGCTCCTATTAATATCTCTAGGGTACCTTTTTCTGGTCTCTTGGAGCCTGATGTTGATCCCTGGAGAGTCCAGGACAGTCTTGGAGGGCTGCCATTGGTACTGATGGTTCAGGGGTTGGCTTCACCAGGTGAGCCCTCTGATTGGTGTAGGACCTGGCTCAGGGCCCAGTCCTATCCAGCTTTCTAGAACTGATACAGCCATGCCAATAGGGCATGCATTGCATCCTGCAGTGGGGGGGGGGCAGTCCTAGAAGACTCCTCAAAGTAAGGGTGCATTTTTTCCCCTTACATTGGGGCTGCATCGGTACTGGAAAGTTGGATAGGACTGGGCTCTCAGTGAACCATCTGGCTGCTACCACTGGAGATTTTCAGACTAATGTTGAACAGTCCTAACTTGGAGACTCCCAAAGTATGATAAGGCAACATTATAGAGATATTCAGCTGAGATTTTGTGCCATGTAAAAGAGCGCCCACCAAATAAATCAGTAGCGATATTATGATTTATTTAAAAAAAAAAGGAATGTGAAAAGCATAGGAGAATCTGAGCAGATTTTGTATGCCAAATTCCTTGACCAAATATTTTGGCTAGTCAGTACATAACCAAGAGCTAGCCTTAGGAAAATACAGCTAATGAATCCGTTGAAGAAATATGCAACCCCATAAGGCTAAGCCAAATACTAGACAGCAAGTCTTGAACAATGTGACTCAGCCAGCCAAGAAAGCCAACTATTTGATTAGCATCAGAGGCCTATTAAGGAGATTCTGTGCAGTAAGAAAAACAATTCATAAAGAAATATGCATAAAGGGGAAAGGATGGTTATTTTTAAAAAGTATTAAGAAATATGACGGATAAAAATATTACGGTTTGAGCTGCGCCACTGTAGTCTTCTTTGGAAACTTATATTAAAAGAGTGTTGTTGAATATAGAAAGACTGGCTTTGATTCCTCCAGAATGTTCCATATAATTAGGGACCCTGGAGGGAATGTAGCCAACTCCCAGCTCAGCACAGACTTCACTTGATCAATGGCTCTGGCAGGTGCTACAACTAGTACAGCATCCTGACAGGTGGCCATCCAACCTCTCCTTGGAAACCTCCAGAGAGGAGAGCTCACACCTGCACCAATCACAGAGAGCTCCCCAAAACTCCTTCCTGCAAACTCCCATGACACACATGCAGACCATTTGCAGAACACCAATGCGCCACGACACTCTGGTTGAAAATTGAGTTTGATGGGCTCTGGACTCATTATAATCTAATGTGTATGATTAGGTACACTGAACATTATATACCCAGTGCTTGGATTACTGTCAGAGACCCTTTTAAAAAAAATTCCACTTGATTTTACCATTGAACTTTCTCTCTGAGTACATCTGAAAATTTTAAGCACACTTAAATCCCATTGGTTTTATTGGGCAAGTTAAGCACATGTCAATTTTCCATTTGAGCCTAACTTGCTTTGGCTGATAAGTACCCACTGCATTTAAAACTGGGATAAGTATAAGGAAACAATGGACAGGAGAGGTGGCTAATGTTGCATCAGGAGTAATGCTCCTTTTAATGCTGTTGGGTAAGCAAAGCATTAAAACATAGAATTCCTTAAATATAAGTAATATGCAGCTTTTTAAAAAAATGTTGGTTTAAGGTCAGTAAATCTCAATTAAGGTGCTCATTATCGTCCCTTATGGTCCAAAAAAGCATGTATAATTGGAATTTTTGCACGATATAAGCAGGAAAGATTTTGCACAGATCTACATTACACTGGCTTTGCAAATTAGGGTCCATACACAAACTATGGCTTGATCTATAGCTCAATGTTGGTCTGGCAAGGGATGCATTCAGGCAGAAATTCAACAGGTGAAGCTTCCCTAATCACTAGCAAGGGATACACATCGTTACCAATATCTGCCTGATGCACCTCTATAAGGCACAGTGCTTCCCCGCAGTACACAAGAGCGTATAAAGTTTTTACTGCTAATATGGTACACCACCTTAATTTCCAATTTCCCATGCTTTATGGAGCATGTGAGAAAATTGTACTGATCTCAAAACAAGGGTTTTTATATCTGAATTCCCTGGGTTTTTGAAATGGTTGTTATTATTCACTGCTTTCCAATAAACAAAATTTGCAAAGCAGAAATCTCTGATACATGATCTTTTTGGGTTCACAGGAGATGGGATGCTAATTTCTTAGTTCTATAAAACGTTACACATCACATGAGAGCAGCAGTTATCAAATGTTTTAGCACAGGGACCTACTTTTTTAGAATGACAATCTGTCCAGGACCCACCAGAAGTGGTATCATGGCCGGAAGTGCCGTCAATGTGAGGCCAGAGCCTACTGCTTTCCTGAGAATGCAGCAATAAGTTGGGTTATTTCTCAGCCATTTTCCCATAGCAAAGTGAATCAAGAAGGGGAAAAAACTATTTGTGAACTTGAAAGAAGCAAAATAACCACACAGCCCTCTCCTTTTCCAGTGTCCTATCATCCCATATTTTCAATGATGGCTGCCCTAGGTGCTATGCGACCCACCTGAAGTGGTCTCATGACCCACAATTTGAGAAACACTGCTTAGGAGTGTTCAACCGATCTGGTAGCCACGCTGCAATAGTCTTGTCCCCTCAAGCACCATTTTCCTTAGGGCACAAAATTAGCCGGCTCGCCTCCTCCCTGGATAATTTTGTGCCCTTAAGAATGCACTTGCAGCCTGGGAGTGGCACGCAGAAGCAGGTAGTGCCCTGGCTGCCCCCACGGAGAACACTGGCAGCGTTCTCATTGGGAGTGGGGGGCTGCCAGCTTCTGCATGCCTCTCCCAGGCTTCAAGTGAAGCAGGGAGAGGTGTGCTGAAGCCCCAAGCCAAGGAAGGGGCTGGAAGCTGCCGGCTTTGGGAGGTGCAATACATGCCTTGCCCCTGGCGTTGGCAATGCACACTATGCCTCTACCAGCACATGTTCCCTGCGCCAGCCTAGGAGTATTGCAAATGTGCTGTGCATGCCTGCCTGCTGAGGCCAAATCCAGCCTCCGTACCCGCCCGGTGAGAGGGGGAAGTCCCAGCCTGGGGAGGCCAGCGTGGGGCGAGTGGGGGGCAGGGGGGGGGCTGTTGGGGGTGCTTTGGGGCTGGGGGAGGACGGGGAGAAGGCAGCCCTGTGGGTGGGCCAGCCTGAGAAATAGGGTGGGATCGGCCTAGGCAACCTAGGCCATATACTATTTCCTGTCCTTGTCGGCCTTTCATGGGCCACTCTGATGTGCACCAGCAATTTCGCTGTGCAGATCCATAGTCCTATTGCAGAGGATGCCATTTGCCACAGGTTAGTTAATTCCACTTACCATGTGGCAAGGAGTAGCCAGCTGTCCAGCTGGCCTGGCTGTCCCAGTGCATGTTACGACTGAGCTGCCTGTCTCTTTACTGAAAACAATGAATTCCCTCAATGTAGTATTACTTGCTATGGTGTTACACACATGCATTTCAGTTATACAGAACTTCAGGCTGGATATTCAAGAATTAAAAAAATCAACAAGAATAATTGCTGTGGTAAGCTTTTGTCTTCTGATTGTTTCAGTCTTAAAACAGATATGCATGAAACTCTTATACATTTATCTTGATTAGAATTTTGATTAAGGGCCAAACGCTACTTGGATTCTGGACAAACCTACAATGAAGTAGCTTCCTTTGAAAATGTAGGAAACAGTAAGTTGTCGTGTAGCACCAGTAAAAATTCATAGGTTGCTTGTAAGAACAGAAAACATAGTTGTCTTTATATAAGCACAATTAAAGATTAATTTTAGAAAGATACATTTTTGCATCACTTTCTTTAATGGTTCCCACTAGCTTTCCCCAAAGGATTACAGTAAAGGGAGATCATACATCTTTCTGCCTGTAAAATGTCTGGCTTTTCATGCAAAGGTACTGTGATGCATATTTTCAGAAGCTTGTACATATGCCTTTTTATGATACTAATGTACAGCAAAAGTATGTGAGGAATTATGGCTGATTGCAAAACACTAGAAGCATTACAGAAGATAAGGTTTATTGAACAGGTGTTATAATTGGATAAAAAATGTTGTTAACACTGAGATACCCAGGGATGGAAACTCGAGTCAGGTGAGACTCGGGTGGAGTTGCAAAAACCACAATTTTTGCAGACTCATATAAACTCGAGTTGCGCATGTCAAGGACTCAGATGTGACTAGAGTATGAGTGCGAAAACTTACTTTTATGTGGGGCCTGGCAGTTCCAGTCAGAAGGCAGGGAAGGGTTAATGTTTTGAATCAAGCAGAAAGGGGGAAGGAGGCAGGAGCAGGCTCTTTTGTCCATCCATCCAGATTTAGCCGAGAGGGTTAATGCCTCCGTTTGCCCGAAGATAACACCTGAAGATCTCAAGGTCGTGAGCTCGGGACTGCTGGAAGTCTCTGCGAGCAGCAGACCTTGTAAACTGCGGCTGATTAATAAGCTGAGTTTCAGCTGCCTCGTGGGAGGAGGAGTGTGCTGAAATCAGCTGCATCTCTGGTGGCAGCAGGGAAGCCTCATCAGCCAGCAGACGACAGACGGGTGACTAAAGAAAGAAGGCTAAATCCAGAAAGAAAGATCTGTAGGAGTGTTGTTCTTGGAAGACAGAACATTCTGTAAATTGTAAAAACCTTTGGGTTTGTGAGAAAGTCTGCCTATGTAAACCGCCTTGAGTTCAATCATTAGAGAAATCTAGTGATCTTAAGAAAGGCGGTATATAAATAAATGTATTATTATTATTATTATTATTATTATTATTATTATTATTTATCCATCCATCCATCCATCCATCCATCCATCCATCCATCCCTTGCTTAGGATTGGCTGCAGAAGCCCAGGGAGGGGCTTCTTGCCTTAAGATTGGCTGGAACCCAGGAGGAGGTTCCTTTCTAGCGATAATGCAGGCTCCGTGTGAGGAGGAGGAAGCTACAATAGGACTGCTTCTGAATAGAACTGCAAAGGATTACTCATAATGTAAACCTTCCAGTGGCTGCACATGACCCTGCCCCAGCTGCCTTTTCTATTCCCTCACGCTGACCACCCCACCCGCTCCTGCCTTGCCAATCCAATTTGGTCTGGAACCTAGTGTTCCTGCTTCACAAAAGACTCTGACTCGAGTCAAAGTAACTCCAAAATTTCGGGGGGTGAGTCACCACAGACATGTGCTAGTGTTCAAGTCAAGTCTTAGGGGACGGAGACTTGGGACTTGACTCAGGTCTCACCATGATGCCAAATTCCCATCCCTGGAGAAAACTGGAAAACTAGCAAACATATCCTTTTAGCATTGAATATTCTATTTTGTCCATTTTTTTACTTGGTATGTTTGTGTTCCAGTCAGTGTCCAGTTTTTACTAGGTATGTCTGTGTTCAAGGGGACGTGGTGGTGCTGCAGGTTAAACTGCTGTTCTGCTGAGCTTTCTGACTGGAAGGTTGGGAGTTCGAGCCCATACAGTGGAGTGAGCTCCTGTTGCTTGTCCCAGCTCCTGCCAACCTAGCACTTCAAAAGCACCTAAAAATGCAAGTAGATCTGGTCTTGATGCCTTTAAGAGGGGATTGGACGGATTTCTGGAGGAAAGGTCCATCGTGGGCTATAGGCAATGATGGATTGTGCAACCTCCTTACAAAGGTGGTGGGCTACTGGTACCGGGTGCAAGGGAGTGGCAACAGGATGCAAGCATCTTGTTGTCTCATGCCTCCCTGGGGCACCTGGTGGGCCGCTATGAGATACAGGAAGCTGGACTAGATGGGCCTTTGGCCTGATCCAGCAGGGCTCTTCTTATGTTCTTATGTTTTTATAAATAGGTACCACTTCAGTACCATGTGCTACGGTGTATAGTCATGCTGGCCACATGACCATAGAAGCTTGTCCTCGGACAAACACTGGCTCTTCAGGCTTAGAAACAGAGATGAGCACCACCCCCTACAGTCGGTCATGACTAGACCATTCGGTCATGGGGAAACCTTTTCCTTTATGTTTGTGTTCAAGCCCACAATCAGGGTCTAATTAAGGATGTGCCACAAATAGCACAGCCTATTGAATGCAAAGAGATGAAAGCAGCTCAATGCCATTTTCACATTAGTTTATTATACCAAGATAGTTCACATACTATGAAAGGGAACACGAGAATCTAAAATGCATGAAGATTTTAGATTCCATGCACTGAATTTAATGGGTGAAGATGAGGCAAGTAATAAAACTTCCAATATTGCATGTTAATTGTCCATTTCAAGCACTAGAATCAAATTGTTCCACGTTCTGAGCTAATCTGAGGCCAAAATAATATTAGTATTTTATAATATAATTGTGCAGCAAGTATATATACTTGCTCAGATGCAAAACCATTCAGATCAATAGGAGTTACTCCCATCTTTGCACAGAATTACAGCTTTTGAATAATTTCTAGATATTTTCTCTCTCTCTCTCTCTCTCTCTCTCTCTCTCTCTCTCTCTCTCTCTGTGTGTGTGTGTGTGTGTGTGTGTGTGTGTGTGTAAACCCTTATCATAATATGAAAGGATTGTTTAGAATAGTTTCATATTGATCTCCATGGAGCTTGATAAAATATTTTGAGCTGAGATATAAAAGGAAACACAAAGGTACACCCAAGTTAAAAAATAATAATAATAAACTTTTTATCATAAATAGTTGGAGGCATTATGGATGATTGAATCACTGAAACGGTGGCAGATTTAAACACATCTGCTTTGAAAGAAGCAGCCTCTTGTTGGAATTGCTCAGACTTCTGGAAAATGCGATAGCAAAATTACTGAAGGGAACATGAGGCATTTGACAGCTATTGGGTTTTGAGAAGAAAAAAAAAAGCTAAAGGGGATTTCAGTAGCTTTGCCATTGTCAAACCTCACTGTGGACTTTATTGGCATCCACAGTTGCATTTTCCAATTATTGATATGCTAGCTCTTGAAAGAGTACCACAGACAACAAATGGACTCAGGAGCTATTGCTGAACTATGCAGAAAAGCAAAGTGAAAAAGGCAAAGCAGATTAACTGGGGAAAGGTTAGGGAATATGGAGATAATATTACCAGTAATGGTGGGAACTTAAAAAAACCCAAAGGGTGGAGTCCCTTTATATGCCACTGTCCCTTTACAGATCTGCAGCAAGAGCCTTTCCCGTATCATTTCAAATTTAATTTTAGCCAAACACGATTTCTTAAATTGCCTGCATCTATGCAGGGATCGCACACATCTCTTCCTGAATTAAACTTGCTCAAAATGTAACTGTTTCTGTGCTGCACCCAGACTGCATCCTGAAGTGTGTTCCTTTAGAGCAGTGGTTCCCAAACTGTGAGTTGCGATCCACCAGTGGGTCGCAAGCCAATTTCAGGTAGGTCGCAAAGCACCTAGGGCAGCCATATTGAAAATATGGGAAGATAGAATGCTGGAAAGGGGAAGGGCTGTGTGGTTGTTTTGTTAGTGACAAGATTGTAAATAGGCTTTTTTTCTTTCTGATTCACTTTGCTATTGGAAAATGACTGAGAGTGCAATCCTAAACTGGAGTTAGGCTGGCATAAACTAAGCCAGCAAAGTTTGGCCAGCACAAGGGCCACCATAAAGCGTTTTTGGACTACTCTCTGAATCAGGGAGGATGGCTCACGTCTGTGTGCTGGCCTCTCTGACTCCAAGAGTGGTCCAAACATACTTTACAGTGTCCCTTGTTCATAAGGGAGCCATATAATAAGGGAGATACAAGCAGCAGTCACTGGCAAGGACATTATGCTAGATGAATAGGGACATGGACATGGGAGATGTAATCCATTTTCATCGGGGGCACAGATGTGATCGTTTAAGCCCAGACATCGATTACGTGACATTTATAAGCTTACCATAAAGCACATTTAAACAGTACAGGGACAGAAGTGCCAACCACTCATTTAAATACCTGTTTCTCAAAGTGTGTGGGAGGTGGAAGCATGTGGGAAGAATCAAACTAGTAATGCCTGAGACCAGGTTTAAGGAAAGGGGCTCATTAACATGATCTTTATGAGCCTTTTTCACATGGTTTGGACATTCTAGGGTTATGGGGAATTGCTTAGGATGGAGTTATACAGGAGCAGCAACCACAATGTTGGAACTGACAGCCCAAGCCTATGTCTATCTACTCAAAAGTAAATCCTATTGCGTTCAATGGGGCTTACTCCCAGGAATGTGTGTATAGGATTGCTGCCTGAGACTAAAAATGACAAGCTCTTATTAATAAATTTTTCACAGGAACAATGAATGTCCATTCTTACAGAGTCATATTATTCAGGACTGTAATATTACTTTAAAATGATTGTTTTCCACATCGCAAATAGCATCACCTATGTGCAACTCAGAAGAGAAAGGGAAAAAATGAGTTTTTGGGTTCCTTGTGAAAGCAGGCTTAGGCAAGTAAGGTATCCAAGACTTAAGTTCTACTCTTATGTCATAAACTTCTATTTTGCTTCAGATTGGAGAGGAAATACCAATCCCATCACAGCAGTAAATTCAATAGCTTTTCAAAATTCATTAAGGGTACTCTCACACGATGCATACCATGACTAAGCAATAAACTCTGCTTTGTGCTGAGCAACGGTTTGCCCCCTTTGCCAACAGCAACATTGTTTTTGCCATGCTAGTTTCATTCTACACACACACACACACACACACACACACACACCCCTCATGCAATATGAAGCTACTGCCCTCTAGATGTCAATGATTCAACACACATGACAAGGTGGCAAAACAATGTTTTTGGGTCCCTCACTTAAAGCGTAGAAGGGGTAGAAATTGTACTCCTGTGCCTAAATCTTACAAGAGATGGGGCCCAATCCTCAGTTGCCTGGCTGTTGTGGGCGCAGTGGTAGCCAACGGTAGCCATCCCCCCACTACATTTTACCAACTTATCCATGGGTTATAGCAAATTCTATGATTTTGGGCTTAAAACTTGCCCTCGACTTATCGATGAGATTGACTTATACACAAGTACAGTATATACAAGTAAGTAAAAATAGTTTTTACTTTACTTTCCATAGGCTGATTGGCTGCCAATGGATCTCCTCAGACCCATGCTATTTAACGGGTTAAATCTGAGGAGCGTAAGGGGGTCGGTCTGGGCTGTGAGTTGGACCCTGGCATACACAACAACTGCCAAGGTCCACCCCCTCCCAACCTCAGACCAGCTCCTGCCTGACCCAGTCTAATCCTCTCCCAATTCTCCCTCCACACCTCTTATGGCCCATCCCTGACACCTTCTTACCGGCTGTGGTGCAGCCAGAGCTGTTGGCACATGTGTGGCTGTTGGCACATGTGTGGGGTCTCCAGCCTGGTGATTCCTCAGTACATAACACTGGTGCATCTTTTGTCACACCATTTACAGTGGCAGATTGCAAGATCCACTTCCATAAGAGACCAATAAGATTGGGCTGTGAGGTTGCAATCCTATACACATTTTTCTGGGAGTAAGCTTCATCGAACACAATGAGGCTTACTTTTGTGTAATGTAAGGCTTGCTTCCGAGTTACTACATGCATAGGCTTGCACTGTAAGAGTTTATTTGCATGGCCTATGTGTAGCTACAGTGCTGCTCCTTTCGGATCCTTAGAACAGTGCTATAATTAAATACAATCTCCATTTCACTTTGGCCAAAACAAGCAGTCAGCAAGGATAACAAAAATTGCAAAGCATCATTCCTTAAAAAAAAAAAAAAGGCAAATCTTGCAGTGATTTCATTGCATTGACTACAATGGGACTACATTAGCATAAATCACTAAGCAGTGGAATTTTTTGTTTGCAGAAAAAATGTGCTTTTAAAAAAAAAATCATTTAATATACAGACTTATGCCTAGTCCATGTGCACTGCGCACTCACACTCCTTGTTATATTAGGCACCAGAAGCAAAACAACCACATTCCTTAATGGATGGAAAGCTCTCTGCGTGTATCTGATTTGAAGAAACTGCTGTTTAGGCCTTTTATTTAGAAACACAGACAGGCTCCATGACAGGATGTTACTTACAGGCACCTCTTTATTTCACAAGTAAAATTAACTGTGGAGAAAAAAAAGCTTCCTAACTTCTTGAAAACATTCTTAAACACCTGCTGAGTTCCCTTTTAACAGGCTCCCTGGTCATTCTTACTTTATTTTTTTTTAAAGTGAGAGACAGAAAAGCAAGGTTCTATTTAAAAGCCAGACAACTCCACCTTGCGCAGCTTATTGAAAGTTCATGGCAGGGAGGAGTACCTGTGTGAATATTCCTGCAGTACTTCTTGGTAGTTCTGTCCTTTTCTCCATCCTTTTCATGAGCCGGCCAGCGTGTAAGAGATGCCTGCAGCAAGAAAGCAACAGGATCCACCACTCCTCCTTCTCCCCACTCGACACCATCAAGTAGAGCAATCGAAAGTCAGTGCCTAAGAATGGCACCTTTCTGTCCAGCCGTTCGAATGCCTGTAACACGGACCGTTCAGGCACTGTGTTTTACCTGTTGCCAGACAGTGTTGCTTAGATCACGGAAGAATGAGAACATCTGGTTGGAATTCCAACAAGAATACAGAAGATAAGAATGGCTTGCCAAGAGGGTGCCCACATGCAAACACTTTCATGCATGCAGGACCCGCCAAAAGACTTCCTGGCGCCTCCAGCAGCATGCCAGCTGCCATTCTTCTCTGCTCAATCCCTGGATTCAACAAGCAACAGAAGAGGAAGTGTGAAGGGGCTCTGCTCTGTTCCCCACTCATTGTTGAATCCAGGGAGCAAGAAGAAGAGGAGCATTTGAGGTGGGAGAGAAGCAAGAGGTGGGAGCCCCCCATCAATCCATTGCCTGAGATGACGGTCTCAGCCAGCCTCTTCAGTGCGCTGGCCCTGCATGTGTGCACACTCATTGTTTTCTAAAAACCTATCATTCCTCAATGTAGTGGAGGGTGTAGTGAAGACTCGCAGGGCACAATCCTATGCATAGCTACTCAGAAGCAAGCCCTATTGTGTTCAATGGGGCTTACTCCCAGGAAGGTGTGGATAGGATTGCAGCCACACGTAAGTTACTGCAGTCCGGTAAGCCAGTCACCCAGTGTATGACGTGCAAGAGTCTGTAGCTTTGAAGAGGGCCTTCTGCTGAGTCACACTATTACATAGCAAGACAGAGGGCTGTAACTGGTAATTTCCAGCCCTGCTCCAGTGGCATATCTGGGGGGTCAAGGGGGCAAATGCCCCCACGCGACACCCTGCAGGGGGTGGCATCACAACCCTTCCCCCCCACTGCCACCACGGCCGGTCGCCCCTTGCAGTGGTGCGAAGC
>JAJKFI010033884.1:0-12119 GCA_029204185.1 Lerista edwardsae
CTGCCTCTCCACTGAAATTTATATTGAAAGAAGAATGTCTGGGGGGGGACAATCCTAACCACCTTCCCAGCACTGACACAGCTGTGCCAATGGGGCATGTTCTGCATCCTGCAGTGGAGCAGTAATCCCAGAGGCCTCCTCAAGATAAGGGAATGTTTGTTCCCTCACCTCAGTGCTAAATGGCCCTTACCCCGGTGCTGGTTGGTTAGTTAGGATTGGTTGGTTAGGATTGTGTCCTGAGTAAATCTTATACTTTATCAGGAATAATGGAATCTGAGACAAAGAAGAGTGGTAGAGAAATAGAGAAATGGTTGAACCACCTATGGCTCCCTCCACACTTATGGATGTATTGGCATGGCTGCTGCTAGATGAATCCACTCATGACAATATGCTTCTCTTTGGTGAAGGAAACAGAAACATGGTTTCGAATGACTGTGCAGACACTGCTCTTGTTAGAGAGCATCACAGTGCTGCCCCACCTTGGGGCTGTCTCATAGCCCAATCCTAACCAGGGCTGGAATAGGGAGGCCAACTGGCCTGCACCATCCCCTTATCCCAAGTAAAGCCCCTGTGGAACTACTCAAATCTGCTCCAGCAAAATTGCTGGCATGGATCCAAGCGGCCCGTGCAGGGCCAATGGGGCTGGGGGGTTAGGCTACAGCCTACTTGTTGGAGGCTGATCTCAGCCCCAGCCCTAGCCCCAGGGCGGTCCACCCATGGGCCTGTCTTCCCTCAACCTTCCCCTTGCTCTGATCTACCAAAGGCCTCCCTAGGTTTATCTGGGTTGGGATGCACAATGTTTGCAATATTCCTGGGCCCACACAAGGGACTTGTGCCGGCCCAAGCCTCCCTTTGGATTGCGCCCTGAGGCAGGAGTCACAGACAATAGATTTGTAGGGGTCGTTAACCTGCCAACCTAGCAGCTCAAAAGCACTTAAAAATGTGAGTAGATAAATAAGGACCACTTTGGTGGGAAGGTAACAGCGTTCCGTTCGCTATGGTGTATAGTCATGCCAGCCACATGACCATGGAAACTTGTCCTCAGACAAACACTAGCTCTTCGGCTTACAAATGGAGATAAGCACTGCCCCCTACAGTCGATCACGACTAGACCATTCGGTCGTGGGGAAACCTTTACCTTTTTGCTGTTCCTCTCAGTTGTGGACCCAGCCAATAGGCCACCCAGGGACAGAAGAGGAGGCGGTCTGCCCCCTTCGTGGTTTCCCCACCCCTGTGTACCACCCCCCACACCATGTCAGGCTCCATTTTGGAGCTGTATGATGGCAGGGAAGTGCAGGAGGACCAAAACCGCTTGCCTCTCGCCCTCCTCCCACCCCAGCAGCACCACGCCCAGGACGTTTGTGCCCGTGGACATAATGGTAGGTCCATGACTGGTTCCTCTTCCCATTATGTGGATTGAAAAAAGAAGGGGACAGTATAGAAGAGGAAGTGTGGAAGCAAGGAGACTCTCCCACCACAGTGCACCAGCCCACCACTCTCTGCCCATCCTTTTCTGTTCTGCGCTCCTCTTCATTTTCCAATTCAGGGAGTGGAATGAGCAGCATTTGGCAGCATTTGGCATGCTGTCTTAGGTGCTGGGGGGGCCTTGGGCCCACCCTGGTGCAGTGGACACAGTGGTGTCATCTAAATGATTTAAGAACAGGTACTCACTTTTGATTGGCATGTGTCGGGACCCGCCCACCGGAAGTGACGTCATAAGCCAGAAGTGATGTCGTGGCAGGAAGTGACATGAAAAAAGCCCTTTTGAGGCCTCAGATGATTTTAAACTGACCCAACAGTTGCAACAGTATTCCACAGCACCCCCAGAACATGTTAAGGAGGGCTGGCATCATGTTAAAACCCCAGAGCAACTCATTTTTTAGTGGCAAGGAAAGGAAAGGCTCCGCTCACTGCCTGCCTGCCTGCCTGGCTCTGAGAACATGCAGGCAACTCAAACATGCAGGAAATTCAAACGTTGCAGAGGGCGGAGTCGACGAGTGGGCGGGCGAACGGGCGGGGCCAGCTGTAATCCTAGAAACCGGTACTCGCATACCCCCGCGTACCCCCTGCATGACATCACTGAGTGGACACCAATAGTTTTGAGCACTCCTATGCATAATGCGGGCTGCAAAGGTTAGTTGTTAATTACCCCAAGATTTCTGGTAGAACAGATGCACCCATTACCCCTGTCTATGGAGAATTGTTTCCTTTGGTCCATGTTGTAAAAGTACAGGCCCGCCAAAAATGTTTCCAATTAGGCCCCACAATTCCTATGGTCAGCCCTGGCCCCAACCCAAACTGGTGCTGCCAATTCTAGTTCAACATTTTCAAATGCTTTTCAAGGGCAGCTCAACGTACAGCCCCTTACAGCAATCCCATCTTGATGTGACTGGGGTATGTGTTATGCTGGCCTGCTCTGCTTTCATCCAAAAAGAGGTGTGGTTGACTTCAATGTGATGAGAAATGCCCCCCAATGTGGCACTTTCTCCTCCCCATACTATCCTTTTCAGGATCACTGGAGTAGTTGTGTAGTTTGCAAGACAGCTACTAAGAGAGGGGGGGGGAGAAAACAGCACAGTAAGAAATGGCAGAAATATAGGATATGGGGAGCTAATCAACAATGGATCTTTCCAGTGCATCCCAGTTGGGTTCTAACCCAGGTTGCTCATATCCCTTGCTTGATATGCACACGCACAATGTAAAGTGTTTAATTGCTGTCATTAACTCCTTTACCTCCTCTCATTAACCAACCACAGTGGTTTAAACCAACCACTGGTTTAAAGTAGCCATCCTGCAAATGTTCAAAACCTTCCCCAAGAAAATGATCCTGCCCGTGCCCTTCTGTAACCTCTGCCAGTCTCTGAGTCTGTAAACAGGATCCAAAAGAAGCCGCATACAGGATGAAGTCAGCACTGTGTTAATCACAGCCTTCCTCCTACCTACGAAGAGATTATTATCTGCATTAGAGAACAGGCTGACTCCATCTCCTTCACAACACGCTCAAAGCCATAGGACGATATTGGTTTTTGCTCCCCTGCTGTGCTGCCATGCACATACGTTTATGAAAGGATGTGGTATTCCTGGCAGAACCGTCATCCACCCACCAAAGAAATCAAAGGAAATCTCCCTTGTGCGCAGCCGATGTAAATTCCAGGTGAGGAAAGATGTGGGTGCAAATTGCAGATTCACTTATTTCGGATATTAGATGGATCCGTACTTTATAAACCCAGGATTATGCAAATATTTATTAGTGCCAGCAACAATACCCAGTTGCACTGGGACAAACCAGGGGCAAAATAATGCCAGCCAAGCTTCAGCCATTGATCTCTGTTTTAACTAATACAGTTAAGCTGCAAATCAAACAGTGATTTCCAGACTCTACAACCTTGCTTAAAGGTTGTGAATACTGTCTACATAGGAACAAGAAGGATGGCTTGCTTTCTAGAACAGCCCTACATTATGACAACAGGTAGGTGAGAGGTGCTACAGACTGCAGTCCCAGGGTGCAATCCTAACCTGGAGTTAGTCCAGCAAAGTTTGGTTGGCACAAGGACCACTGTAAAGTGCGTTTGGACCACTCTCAGATTCAGGGAGGATGGAGCACATCTGTGTGCTGGCCTCTCTGACTCAGAGAGTCATCCAAACACACTTTACAATGGCCCTTGTGCCAGCCAAACTTTGCTGGCCTAACTGTGCCAGCCTAACTCCAGGTTTAAGATTGCACCCCCAGAAGACAGATGACATAGTTTCAGGGACCCTGGAGATGCATTGTGTGGATGCTTTCAAATGGATTGATATGAGAGCAAAATTCTGCATCAGAGACCCCCCCCCCAACCAAGGGTCAGACGTGGACTCAGAGGAATCCCCTGTCACTCCTCCGACTTCCATATATTTATTTATTTATTTATTTATTAATAGATTTTTACCCCGCCTTTTGTGCCCGAAGGCACCCAAGGCGGCATTACAAAATATATATTAAAAATACAGCATAACAATTAACATTAAAAACAGTTAAAACAGTATTAAACAACAATAGCAAACAAAATAAAAACACAATTTAAAAAACAATTTAAAAACAATTTAAAAAACAAAACAAAAACAAACCCCGTGGATCATAATAACCAGCAGGCCAACCTGTCAGCAGTTAAAAGTTATAGTGGCATATTGCAACGTGAGCATGGATTCTCTGCATCTCTTGGAATCCCCATCCCATTGTTGCACATTCCCAATCACAACTCATGCAGGTGCAAAGAACCTTTGTGTGATGAAAGTGTTATGGAAAAAGTAGATAGAAGTTACCACATTTTATGGTGCCCTCTGCATGAGAGCATTAGCATGCAGACTGGCTGTCAATCCTCACCACATAGCTCAAGATTTGTGTGGAGGCAAAACATGATGTTTGCAGGATCAAGACTTGAGTGAGGTTCCTCAGGGCAGCAGCTAGTCACTCAGAGTCTTTTTTGTCACCCACCCAGTGGTGTCATCTACTCTCTCGTAGACGGAACGCTGGGCGGGACTTACGCGTGATCGGCAGCCCGTCCACTCACTTCCGCTTTCTTCCTGCTCACCGCGCGGCTTTCCCTGGCCTCAGAGGGGGCGCCTGCTCGCCGGGGGGGATGGGTGGGGGGGGCGCCAGGTGCCTGGGCGAGCAGGTGCCCCCTCCGAGGCCAGGGAAAGCCGCACGGCGAGCGGGAAGAAAGCGGAAGTGAGTGGACGGGCTGCCGATCACGTGTAAGTCCCGCCCAGCGTTCCGTCTACGGGAGAGTAGATGACACCACTGCACCCACCCCCACAGAAAGGATCACATGAGTTGTGACCAGGACTGGGGCTGGGGACACTTGGGGCCAGGATGAGATTCAGCTTGCGTTAGTCAGGAATTGGGGTGTGGCAGAAGTCAATAAAGTTGTTTATGAATAACTGGAAACCACTCATTGACTTCCTGCATGAGAAAGGAAATATTGATTCAACAAATTATGGACTTGATGAATAGGTATATCATTTAGACAGAAAATACTTCACTGAAGATTAAATTAAATGATAAGGAGATTAAAGAAAGAAGTATTAAAGAAGGGAATAAGAGGTTGGTTGAGAGACACAATTTTTAATTTGAGTAATTATGAATATTTTGTAGAGGATGTAAGCAGTGGTGTCATTCAAATGATTTAGGAACAGGAACTCACTATTGAGTTCAAATTCAAATGTTGGAAGAAAAAACACCGGAAGCAGCCACAGAGCCCGTTAGGATCTGGAACGCCCGTTCTGGTCCGTTCCCCCTGAATGACATCACTGCCTTCTCCCCAGTGGTCTGCAGACTCACCAGAGCAGCTGCTGACTCCACGTGTGTGGCTGGAGGGAGCGAGGAAGGGGGCTGTGCAGGATGGGACTTCCCCACTGCAGCCCTTCCCCCTTCGCTCCCCTAGGAATCCGGAGTCGCTCCCTTTAACCCTCTGAGTGCCGGCCAACCAAGAAGAAAAGCTCTTTGCAGAGGAATTGGGAGGGGGGAGGAGGGAGAGTGAAGTGGGCGGGGTCAGCCCTAATTTTAACTAGTGGAACTGAGTTCCCCCGCGTTCCCCCTGCATGACATCACTGGATGTAAGGAATTTAGATATGTTACTTCGTGCTTACTTTACATATTCCAAATTTAGTTGGTATTTCTTTTTCTTTATATAGTTGTGATTCTGTTTGTTTCAGTTGTTGTAAAAAAAGAAAAAAAAGGAATTGGGATGTGATAGCGTCAGTGTCCATACCTTATCCCCCCACCCAGCCACCTGCACTTTTTTTTCTTTTTGCCTGAACCAGGAGACATCATTAAGGGTGAAAAGTATCTGATGTTATCTGCTTACCGTACTTCTCTCTCTCTCTCTCTCTCTCTCTCTCTCTCTCTCTCTCTCTCTCTCTCTCTCTCTCTCTCCCCTTCTTTGGCAGCCAATGTTTTATCTCATGTTTGCTAATAATCCTGAGCTGGAACATCTCATTCACAGAGAAAACAAGCAGAGCCTGAGGGTTCACCCTCCGAACACCAATCAATGCTTTTGACAGCATACTTGCTGTGCTTGTGGTAATATTCCAAGGGCCTAAATATTGCCTTCTGGTAGTCAGGAGTCTTGTTTGCTCCCCATGGCTCTTACCCTACGTGCTCTTGCAATACATTTCTGTCTTCCTTGTTCTTTTATCTTTCCTACAAACACATTCCAAAGATTCGGTAAATTTGCAGTCGGTGACTTTCATAAATCAGGTACATTTTTAAAGCACAAAATCTTTGTTTATTAATTGGTGCCGATTCTATGCAAAAATCAATGAAAGCAGCAAGTGGTTTGCCTCCTGCACCCTCAGGGATTCCACATAAAGCAACAGTATTCACCCTGCCACATTTTTAAGCTCATCTATTCACTTCAACTATTTAACACAACACACAACTATTTCATAATTATTCTGGCTAATTATTTCTGCTGCTCTTATAATTATGTCAGGTTAGCCACACAAGAACAGATCTAAATTCTTTTCAGCTTCTACAACTTAAGGGTGTGGACAGGATCCTTTGGAGCACAAAGCCGTCTGCTTGCCTGCTTGACCCATGCCCAGTTTGGCTCCTCAAATCTGCGCAGGGCTGAGTGGACAGGGAAGGTTGTTAATTCAGCTTTGATGGGAGAGGTGTTGCCAATTGCTTTAAAGCAAGTTATGATTCACCCCTCCTGAAGAAACCCTCCCATAATCCATTGTATTGGAGAATTATAAGTCAGTTTCTAAGTGTCCATTTCTGGACAAGATAATGGAGCAGGTGGTGGTTGGATGAAACAGACTTCTCTAAATCAAGGTGCTCCAGACTGGTACCCGTCCTGCTCCTTCCCCTGGGAGAACAGCACTTACTGTTCCACTGGGGAGCCCCCACAAAGTCCCTCCAATAGCCCCCAATCATCACCCGCTTCCAGGTTCTGCTATTCCAGTGGGCTTTGCACCTGGATTTCCGGGCACACATGGCTGGCTGGAGCAACAATTGGGGGCTATTGGAGGGACTTTGCAGAGGCTCCCCAGTGGAACGATAAGAACCATTTGCGACAGGGAAACCTTTGCTGGCGTGCAGCTATCTCCACTTTGGAGACAACAGATCTAGATCACTTTCAATCCAGTTTTAAGCCTAGCTTCAGTGCAGAACCAACTTTGACCACCCGGGTGCGTGATCTACACCAGGGACTGGGCATGGAGACTGTGTTCTCGTTGGTCCTGCTGGATCTCCCTGCAGCCTTCAACACCATTAATAATGGTGTCCTCAGCTGTTTACTAAGGTAGGGTGTCAGGGGCACTGTTTTGCAGTGCTTCCAGGCCTTCCTGGGTTATGGGTCCTAGGCAGACATGTCATGTAGATGGTACGCGGGGGTACGCGAGTACCCGTTCCTACGATTAGGGCTGGCCCTGCCCATTCGCCCGCCCACTCATCGACTCCGTCAGCGCTCCGCTCCGCCCCCTGCAACGTTTGAATTGCCTGCACGTTTGAGTTGCCTGCACGTTCTCAGAGGCAGGCAGGCAGGCAGGCAGGCAGGCAGGCAGCGGAGCGGAGCGAGGGAGACCGACGGCAGCAGCAGTGTGAGCAGGTAGGCTGCCTGGGGCTCCCTCCTGAGGAGGCGCGGTGGTTCCTGGGGGCGGTTCCTGGGTTCCAGCTATGATGGGGCCCCGACACAAGTGCCAATCAAAAGTGAGTACCTGTTGCTAAATCATTTAGATGCCATTACTGGTCCTAGGTGTTATTGGGGGACACTTCTTTGATGCCCTGGCCTTTGGTATGTGGAATGCTGCAAGGTTCCATCTTGTCCCCCAAGTTGATTAACATCTACATAAAAACTGCTGGGAGAGGCCATCCAAAGGTTTGGAGTTGGATGTCATTAATATGAGTATGACACAGAGCTTTTTACCATCTAATCCTGGGGAAGAGGGTAAAATCCTGTAATATTGTCTGAAGCTAATGAGGGTCTGGATGTGGGTTTAGCAAGCTGAAACTAAATCTGAAAAATAACATAGGTCCTACTGGTTCAATACATCACAGCTCTGATGCTGGATTGTCCACATGTTACGAATGGGCTTCAGGCCATCTGCACGAGCAGGTTCGCAGCTTGGGGGTACTCCTGGATTCATCACTGCTCCTGGATTGCCAGTAGTGGCAGTGGCCGGGGGGGGGGCCTTTACCCAGCTTAAATTGCTGTGCCAGCTACAGCTGTACTTGTGTTGATCAGACGCAGCCACAGTTATCCATACCATGACGACACTGAGATTTGACTCCTGCAACGCATTCAATGTGGGGCCGCCCCTGAAGACTGTCTGAAAACTGCAATTACTGCAGAATGCAGTGACTCAAAACTGTCAGGTGCTCAAAGGTTTTGATCCAGGCCAGCTGCTGCTCCTGCAACTATGCTGGCTGCCAGTTTGTTTTCATGCACAATGCACAAGGTTGGTTTTGACCTTTAGCCTTATATGTCATATGGAGAGAAGTCCTATATGGATAGGACCAGGGTATTTGAGGAACCCTCTCCTTACATATGAACTGGCCCATTCTCTGAGCTCAGCTGAGAGGATCCTGTTCCGTGTGCTTCCCCTAATGGATTCCAGGTTGTAGTGACCAGGAGCAGAGCCTTCTCTGTGGTGGCACCATTGTTCTCCTGGTAGAATTATGTCCTCCCTGCTAACCTTCCAGTGAAGCTTGAGACTTTTTTTGTTTTGCTTTCCCCTTATGAATATGTTTTGTCTCTGCTGTTTGTATTTTATATTTCTTATACTTCTTGTGCCCGGTAATTATGGAAATGCAACCTATTATTGGTATTCTGTTGCTGTTGTTCTTATTTTGTATTTTTGTACTGATGTTTTCTATTGCATGTTTTTAATTGCTTTTTATTGTATTGCCACCTTGAGTGCCTGATAGTTACAAGGGAAAGGCTGGATCTAAGTCCTAAAATAAAGAAAAATAACTTTCAAATTTGGACATCCATTTTTATCTATTTTAATCCTATCACTGTAATTTCAGCTAAAAAGATACCTGTGAGTGCTTCAGAGTTATTGGTGGCATTGTTTGTTTCGAAAGGGCTTCATGAACACAGCTGTGTTTCCATCACATTGCTAAGGGTTCTCAACCCCTACAAAAGTTTCTGAAATTAAAACGCCACAGAATGAAATAGACACAGCAGGGAGATGTGCTATTTGTCACCCGCAATGTCACTGGCACTAACCAGTAAGAGCCAATGACACATGTGTAATGGCAATCCACACAACACACATTATCACAATAGCCCTGCTACTTTTCCCATGTGTAAAATACTGCCTTTTCAGCATTGGGAAAATGCACATTCAACACTTGTCTGCAAAGGTTACTGGTGAACACACAGAACAAGCCAGCACACACACCCTTCGCCTCACTCACATGTTCACTACACATGGAGGGCAACATCAGTACACATGGAGGGAAATGACCATGAGGCTATAGCTTCTGTCAACACAAGGGAGTTGCACACTGATCCCAGGAGTGTGGGCTAATCCAGTTTCTATTTGCAACGCCATCTTCTTGGAACAAAAACCACTGTGCCTCTCATAAGTAGTCCAAAGGAATGACTGAAATTGCAAAAAGCAAGGGTATTGTGTTTGAAAGCCACTGGCCTTTTCCAACTGTTACCAGGTATCCTAGCTATAAACATGTCACACAACAGTTACTGGTCATGACCATTTTCAAGCTCTCGGACTACCAGAGTGCAGTGAGCTGCAAGTTCACCACTGGTCTCTGGCACACTAGAACTTCACCATATGCCACCTCCTCCTCTATACTATTCAAGGGTTGTTGTTTTTTTTACTACTCTGGCCAGAATGTGATGGGTGGTGGATCATCTTTGGAGCATATCCTTGGGTGGTGGAGCATATCTAGAGTCAGATAGTTAGTACTTTGCTTGGCAACCTCTGAACCAGAGCACTGGAGATCTCTGCTAGAAAGGGCAGGGTGAAGATTATTCTGAGTAGATAGGCAGAGTCACTGCCCAGGAAATAGGATGTTGGGGGCTCTTTCAAAATGTTACCCACTGCTTCTGCATGTTCCGTGCTAGCCAATTTCAGAAAGGAGCTGATTTAAGTTAGAAACCATTACGCAAAGGCCCCACCCAAAAGCTCGCTCCCAATAGAGTCTAGGCATCTTTTTTTTTTATTTAATGCACTTTGTCAGCAAGCTTGAAAAATGGATTCTGATTCACTTCTATTTATTTCAGACAATGTTTCTTGGCACCCTGTAAATTCAGCCTATTCATTTCATTTCAGGCGATGCAATCCGGCACAGTCTTAATATTGCCACTCTGTCTTTGTATGCTCGCAAATCTGACAGCCCTGTGCCCGCTGACCCTCCTTCACCCCACCTCCCCAAAATCCCTTCTTTGTCATTTAAAGGGGGGGGAAAAACCCACCTTCTGGAATATGTTAAAAAGCCCTTAGCAGAGAATAAGCCAAGCAAGTGTCTCCTTTGCATGAGTTCACTAATGTAGCCAATGAAGAAACACATATGATGAAAAAGTGCTTTAAAAAAAAGAAGAAGAAAGAAAAAAGGGAGAAGAAATTATTCTTTTGGCAAAATCTAAATGGGATTCTATCCAGGTATCATTTGCAAAACATTGGAGGAAATTACATTTCTATTTGGGAATAAATGAGGACCCAGGTGATAATGGAAGAGAGCCCAACGAAATTGAAATTTATGACTTTGCAAATGACTACCAGACAGACGTGCACCCCTGTTAGGGCTTCCTTGCGTTCTCGATCTCCCTGCTTTGAACAGATGAGAAGAGGGCAGTGTTGGAAAATAGAACTAAGCTTTCCTGGGCTCAAGCCATCAAGGGGAGGGAGGGAGAAGAGGGGAAGGAGGCAGTGGGACTAGAAAGGAAAAGATGACATTAGTGCCTGTTATAACATTGTCACCGCCAATGTAAATTGACGTGCTACATAGTCAACAGGACACACTTGGCTGCCTGCAAGTGGGAAGTACTTAAATCTTGGCACTGATAAATGAAATATTTTTAAGGGAGCTAATCAGTGAAAATGGGGTTTCATCAGGCGCTGACATGTCTGGCTTGCTTCAGTGAACCCAAGAGAGAAAAATGATTGCTTAGCACAGACCGGGGAGACACGCACAGTATTGCGCGTGCATGGGGAGATGGAGCCGAGGTGGTGGTAGAGAAGGCTGTTCGGAGGATGCGAACTGTACGTTGATCTGGGCCCCGGCTGCCGCTGAGCTGTTCCCACGTTTCGGGGCCGCACATACCGCCAGCCTCCATTCTCCCTCTCTTCCCCTCGCTCTTCTTCTTGCACAGTTGATAAATGGGTTTGCATGAAATGGAATTGGTGCAAATCCCCAATCTACAGCCTGCTGGGCTCAGTTGGCTCAGCAGCAGGCTAGCCAGTATTTCTGGATAAACACTAATAAATCTTTCTTTTCTTAGTGGCAATCAGTCATTTCCCCTGTCTTTCCTTCTCCTCTCCAGTGTTCACAGTGGTAGAAATTGAGACTCGAGTTAGGAGGTACTTGGACATTCCGGTTAGAGGGGGAATGGAGAAGACACTGTGGGGAGCAACAGAGGGGCCTAGAGGGCGACTGAAATAGGGAAAGGGATGTGAGTGGGGCCAAGAAGCTGGTAAGGAACACTGTGAAGGTGGCAAGGGGAGACTGAAGCAGCAGTACCATCATGGGTTGCTTAAATGAATGGCACCTCAAGCACAACTGATTATGGACCCTGTAAAAGGTGGGAGAACTGTTTTTGGTTTTATCTCAAGCCATGGAAAGAATACAATAGTGAAGAGGATAGGCAAGTCTGAAAATCTGTTGAATGAGGCCCTGTTCCCAGCTTTACAATGCACCACCTGAGTCAACTGTGTCGGGTTTTCGGCAGCCTTGATTTCTCTTGATATGGTGACACCACAGTACATGGTGACACCACAGTACATCAGGCGGCCTTGTCCTCAAGTGTGCAACCAAAGTGATATGCATAACGCATACAAACAGCAGAGCATGGTGGTGCAGCTGCCTTTCGTAAGCTAAGTAGGTTGGGGTAGGGCTAGTGCCTAGTGTTGCAGTTTCACACCACACACTCCAGAACTGGTTGAAACTGGCA
>JAJKFI010033884.1:17119-42832 GCA_029204185.1 Lerista edwardsae
GGTCCACAAGCCCCCAACTCTGCTACAAACAATCCAAACAAACAACACCTAGATGGGCAAGGAGCCCACACATGTGCTCCCTTGCGCCACTGTGGAAGAAAAGCAAGGTACAAATATAATAAATAATGACAGAATACACATGTAGGTACTCTTGATCCATACAAACAGTTCAACTCAGGGCCCAATCCAATCCAACTTTCCGACACTGATGCAGCTGCAATGGCAGAAGTGTACGGAGGGTGTTGCAAAGGGAGGCAGGCGCAGTGGGCGACAGCTGTGGTGGGCCACAGCAATGCACAACAACCCGCATGCTTTTTGCCCCCCCCATCCTACCTTGCATTTAGATTGCCCCTAAATGGAGCTATCCTGGGCACAGGGGTGTGCAGCGCAGAGGGCAGGGCAGCAGCAATGGCATCACCCCAGCCCTGGCGCACTGCAAGCCAGGTACATCTCTGCGCAATAGAGCCTCAAGGTTGGCGAACAAATGGAGGCCTCCATGCCTGCCTCCCCACTTTATTGGCATGGCTGCTTCATCACTGGAAACTTGGATAGGGTTATACCCTTAGAAATGGCTACAAGGTGCTCCTCTAGCAATGCAGAAATGTTTAATCATACATAATTTTACAGCTTTTGCTAAAGTTTGCTGAAAATAAAAAAAGGTTTTTTTTTAATTTTTCTGGCAACTTATTGTTCTTTTTTAAAGTGTGTGTGTGTGTGTGTGTGTGTGTGTGTGTGTGTGTGTCCCCTGAAAAGGAAAAAGGTTATACAAAGGCAGCTAATTCTGTGTTTTTCTTACCACACTGTTGTCCTGACCATGCAAGGAAACTAAGGAGAAATCAAACAATGTCTGTCTTCAATGAACTGGCCCAGGCACATGACATACTTTGTTCCTTGTGGGACGGTATGTTTGGGCTTGCAGAGCAAAATGTGCCAAATTCTATACCGTTTCTGGGCTAGCCTTTAATAGGCACTGAAGATAAGCAAAGCAGGAGGTGGGGTGGCCATCCTTTCTTAAGCCAATTGCTTGGCAAGCATCAGAGATGGTTGATATTTCCTTAAAAGGAATGAGTAGTGAGTGATTGAGAACATTTTTTCCCCTTAATGGCCTGGAATCTCTTTCCAGCACTGCAGGAAAGGTGAGGCTCTTCAACTAATGGCAAAGAAATACTGTACTTTTGTTGAGTTCGAATTCGGACCCCGACAACAATGGTGACAAACTCTTGGCTGATGTTAACTGAACCATATGCAGCCAAAGGGCTGTCGGAGTTCATGCTCTGGCTTGAAGAATTCGCTGCCTGCTTTGCGGTGTCTGCTTGCTTTCTATAGGTTCTGATAGTTTATTTGTAAGTAAGATACATATTTTCAAAGGTAATCTCCAGTGCTCACTCATTTGTATGACCCTGAATCCTGCCAGCTTCTCATGTGCTGGTTCTATTGGCCCTGTACAGGTGCATGAATGGTCAGCAGCACCCAGCAAAGCCCCCAGACACCACCATTCCATGCCTTTGCATGACAGAGCCATCCTCAGCCCTGACTGCCCTGGGGGTCTCCTTCCAGTCTCCTTCCAGTAAGCCAAGGGCAGCCCTCACCAACTATATCAGCACAGTTCTAAAGGGAGGTGGAGCACACACACACCATCTATGAATTTAGCCTCTTGTTTCCCTAAGTCCACCTTTTACAAAAGAGAAATTCATACAGAAACCTTTGATAGCTTGGCCAGTCCTAACAATCTGAGGCTTTTATCTGTATTAGAATAATGGCCTTTGTTTGCGAATATACAGTCACAGTAAATATCCAGTTCAACATGAAATAAATCCTGAGCAAGGAAGTTCCCTTTATTCCTTTAGATTACCGGTAAGTTGCAGATCACCTAGTGATTACAGCAATACCTTCCTGTGCTTTGATCTTTCAGCTGTTTTCGGTTATAACCGCATTTCAAATTTCATCCTTGTGCTTTTCTCCTTCGTCCAACCTTACACAACATTTGTGAACTTCTCAGGTTTATATTTCTTTTATTTCTGTTTATTTGGGCTTTGCACCCATTCACATGTGCTTTATAGTTATTTATGTTTTTTGGCGGGCCAAAAATAAATTTGCAAGCTAAATAACGCGATGCTTTGACAGCGGTTTTTTTGTTACTTTCATCCATGCTCTGGTTTCTAACCGGAAGAAAGTGTACGGTACGTCTTGCATCGATATCGCCAGCGCATAAATAAGAGTCAATCAAATCTGTGTGCATCTTATGCTAAAGCCCAAGCCTGCCTTGGTGTGCACCAACCCAGGCAGATCTAAGGGAGGGCAAAGCTCTAAGTTTTGCAAGAAGCCTTACCTTGCAATGGAAATCACTCCTCTCCTGCACCGTTTTAGCCAATCCTCACAGTGAAAAGCAACATCTTGGCATTGCTTACTGGCTACAGCAGCAAGGGAGAGGAGGGATTTACATGACAGGGTAAGGCTCCTTGCAACACTTAGAGCTTTGCCCTTCCTGTACATCCGCCTCTGCACCAACCTTTGTTTCTTTCTAGGTTGGAAAAAGAAGGGGGCAGGCAGAGCAGAAAAGAATGTGTTGAAGAGAGAGGTTGACTTAAGCTTGAGAAGCTTTAAAGCACTGGTCTTGTCTCCTCCACACTTCCTCTTCCACTCAGTCCCCCTCTTATTTTTCCATCCAGGAAGAGGAGAAGAGGTTGGTGGGCAGACAGAGATGGGCATCTCCCACCAGTCTGCTTCCTGAGGCAGCCACCTCAGTTAGCCTCATAAATGGGCCACCCCAATTTTTAATCATTCAGATGCTTGGACTGCTTTGAACGGAAGACGGCTAAGCTCCTAATTTCTCCCCATCTTGAGCATTAAATATAGGAATCAGGCTAGGTGCAGCTGGGCAGAAAAAGAACATTTCATTAGGCACAGCTTGTAGTTAGTTAGCTGGTTTGAAGACAGGCAGACTATTTCAGTTGTCAGTAATGATATCAAAGTGACCAAGAGGTGCCCATTATATTTGCAAAAATATATTCAACAGTTGAAAAAATATATTCAACAAAGTAGCATTGAGCTATCGGAGTGAAAACTGTATAGTATTTTCCCCAGACAGCAAATAGGGTAGACTGAGTGTTGGAAAATTGCAATAGCCTTCCAAAAGAAGCATAAGCTTGAGAGCAGACATGCAGACTGTATGCAACAACCAACAAATAGAAATGTATTCAATGTGCAGGAAAAAAAAAATCGGATCATATGGAAAGGCCCCTAAGACAGTGGTTCCCAAACTGTGAGCCGTGACTCCTTGGGGAGCCACAGAAACCAGCTAGGAGAGCTGAGGAATCCTCACAAAAAAAACTACCACCCTGTATAATATATACAGTGGTTCCCAAACTGTGAGTCAGGACACACTAGTGTCCAAGCCAATTTCAGATGGGTTGCAAAGCACCTAGAGCAGCCACATTGAAGATATGGGAAGATGGGATGCTGGAAAGGGGAGGGGCTTTGTAGCTATTTTGCTTGTGTCAAGGTTGTAAATAGGCTTGTTTTTTCTTTCTGATTCACTTTGCTAGTGGAAAATGGCTGAGAAAGAACCCAAGTTACTGCTGCTTTCTCAGGAAGGCGGCAGGCTCTGCCGTCACATTGTCCGCACTTCCAGTGGGTCCCAGACAGATTGTCATTCTAAAAAGTGGGTCCTGCTGCTAAAACGTTTGAAGACCACTGATGTATAGGATTGTAGCCCTAGAGGGGAGCCCCAATGGCCCAGTAGGTCAAGAGAGCCGCCAGTCGAAAATGTTTGGGAACCACTGCCCTAAGAGGCTACGTGATCAGCACAAGTCACTTCCTGAAACTAGATGCTCTGATCCCCATCAAAAGTGTTCTTGGGCAAGCTATGCTGCCTTCGTAGCTAGAAGTCAAATTGCAGCAAACAACAATATGACTTCATTGAAGGATAGCAAGGGAAGGAAATGTGAGACTTTAGGCCAGTACAATTAAAGCATTCTTACGTCAAGAACAAATTTTGAAGGCAAAGCAAGGGTACAGTGGGCTGGCCAGCAAAGGAAATCATATATACTGTACTCCTTCAGGTCAGAATTATTGAAAACAAAATCCAAGCGACATGAAACAGACTGTTGTTATCAGCACAGGCAAATGAGTTCTCTGCTCTGTTCATTGTTCAGCCCATAGAAGGCCAACGGCTTGTGTATTTCCTCACCAAATGCTTGTCTTTTGTGCATTTCCTGGGTGAAGGGCTGTCATTTGCGTCAGTGGCAATTAAACAGACATGGTTATCCGAGGCTCGGACGTAGTCTGTCGGTCAGGCACAGCACGTAGGTGCATGGCAGGTGCCAAGGAATCCTTACGCTTCAAATTCTTCACTGTGCACCTGGAATTCTCATCTGGACCACCACAGAAAGAGAGTCATCACATTACTGGGAAACAGACCCTCTACATCAGGCATCCGGCCACTCTGTATTGCACTTTGGAGGGCAAGAGAGTCCTTTGACTTGTAAAGCTCCTCAGCAATAGGCTGATCTAGCCCTCAGTGCAGGTGTCCTTGGCAAATTAAGGCCTCCTAGTCCCTCAAATGATTTTTCCCCTTCCTTATGCCTGGAGCCATGGTTCCCAAACTGTTAGTGGGGACCCACCAGCAGGCTGCGACCCAATTTTTGGTGGGTCACAAAATTGATATGCTGATAGCTGACAAGGAAAATGTACAGAGCCCTATGGAAACTGAAAGGAGCAGCATGCGCGTGTTTACTCCTGAGTAGGTAGACATGCCTTGGCTCTTATTGAAAGCCAGGTGACAGGGAATGCAAGGCCACCAGAATTCAGACACGGATCTTACCTGTAGCGCCCCATGGCATGAGCCATGGGGCGCGGAGCAGCGGTGGGGTGCCATTGTATGCGGTCTGGGAGAGACCGCGAAGTTTCTCGCCCTCCCGCCTGCCCACACCTCCCTTACGCTCCGAAAATAGAGTGTTTCCGGGGTAAGGGAGGCGTGTCTGCATGACGCGCGGGGGCGGGGTGGGGGGCGCGGTTTCAGCGCCTGCCTTGGGGCACACTCCTGGCCCAGACCGCCTCTGCCAGAATTGTCCGTATTCAGTGAAGGTGGAGCTCCACAAATGCTCCAGAAGGTAATTCCTTCCACCATAGTAAAAAAAAAAAAAAAAAAGATAAAAACAAGGGCTTGAGCAGCTGGTAAACTTTTTTTTAGTCTCGAAAAGCTAGGTGAGTCCTGATATAGTGTCATTTTAAAAAGTGGATCCTGGTGCTAAAACGTTTGGGAACCACTAGTGTTGAGCAGAGGTCATCAGACCACAGCTCTAAGGCCAAATTGGCACTCCGGAAGACCCCTTGCCAGGTGATGGGGCCAGCCCACAGCAACTTGCTGAGGGAAAATAAGTACAGTTCAACCTTGGAATCCATTGGGGTTCTGTCCCAGAGCCCCCCACATATACTGGGGACTCAATTTAAATGCCCTTATGTATGATTTGGCCCTCATGCCAAAATGTTTGGAGACCCCTGGCCTAGAGGATGCCTCCATGATGCTGCCACTCTCATTTCCCCCAGTCAAAACTCCCCTTTTGCACAACCCCCAGTGCCTATGCCTTCCTGTAGCCCAGCATACGTTCATGTTGGCACTCTTTCCCCACCCCCGCTTACCCCTCCTTTACTTCTGCTGCCTCTCATTCCCATTTCCAGATGATAACTCCCTTGGAATAGGGCCTCTTATTTTCTGTAATGTACCATGTGTGAAATAGTAATGAGTTTGCATGGATTACATAATTATGGATTTACAAGCAGTCTGAAGGAAAGATTCATGGCCTGGCTCTATCTACGACTGTTCAGACGTGTGCCCAGGAAGGATGCTGGACCTCTTACAGACCAGGAAAGTAAAAACTTGGCAAAGGAATGAAATTTATGAGAAACCCCAAAGTAGATGAAAGTAAGCTCCTCCTTCTCTTCCACTGAAGATCCTCTCTTATGTGCAGTAGTTTAGCAGGGCAATGTTAAGACCCTACTCTCCCACCACTGCCCACCACCACCACCACCACCACCACCATTCTCCTCTTGGACCAGGAACTGGAACAAGACCTTGAGTACAATTGGGAAAGCAGGAAGTAGTGTAAATTCTGCTTTTCCCCCAAACACTGTGCTGGCTCCTTATTCCAGGGGTTCTCAAATGTTTTAGCACCAGGACCCACTTTTTAGAACAACAATATGTCCGAGACCCACCAGAAGTGATGTCATGGCCGGAAGTGCCGTTCTTGTGACGCCAGAGCCTGCTGTTTCCTGAGAATGCAGCAATGTTGGGTTATATCTCAGCCATTTTCCAATGGCAAAGTGAATCAGAAAGAAAAAAGCCTATTTACAACCTTGACACAAGCAAAGCAACCACACAGCCCTCCCCCTTTCCAGCACCCCATCTTCATATATTTTCAATATGGCTGCTCTATGTGCTTTGTGACCAACCTGAAATTGGCTTGTGACCCACTGGTGGCTTGTGATCCACAGTTTGGGAACCACTGCTCTATTCTAAAGGTAGGGGCCTCTTCAAATATGAAATGCACACCTGATCAAGCTTCAGTCACATTTCACATTCGAGATGAGCAGAGGAGCAATTCCCTGTCTGCAGGACTCTGCACTACATTGGATAGAACAGGCAGGGCTGGCTTCACATATGCTGGGTTCAGTGGTGTCGCCCTACCGGTTCGCTGGGCGGAGTTATCTCGGCTGCAGGGAGGGTTTCCACGGTGATCGGCAGCGTGCTCGCTGACTCCCGTTGCGTAATGGCGAAAGCCCGCCCGCAGCTTGAAGTTGTCCATTGATGCCCTGATGTTGGCTGCCAAGAAGTGAAAAGGACATTTGAGGGGATGAAACAGATTTACAGCCCAATCCTATCCAACTTTCCAGCCTAGATCAGCTGCAATGCAGCCCCAGGGTAAGCGAACAAACATTCCCTTACCTCGAAGAAGCCTCCATGACTGCAAGATGCTGCACACACCCTTTTGGGACAGCTACACCAGAGCTGGAGTGTTGGATAGGATTCGGCCCTTAGTGAGGAAGGGCACAGGCGTGGCAATGACTAGCAGAGCAAAGGGACCGTTTATATTTGAGTTGAGGAAAGAGGCAGCATGAAACAGGCACTTTACTTGGGTGGGGTTTTTTGTGTTCACTTAGGGCTGGTTCATTAGGGTTAGGCTATGGAGAGAATCCCCCACTATAATATGGAATATTTTGGTCGGATCATTGCTGTGGGAACCTCAGTCTCCCAGATCTCGGGCAGCCAGAGAAGCTATGTATCCTTGTTTTCTGCTGAGTTTTGAGCACTGATGTTTTAATTAAAATTATATTCTCAGGTGATTTAAGGAATCGCAATAGGATGAAGGATGAAAGGCAGTTTCTGAATTATCCAGAGGCCAAGCCAATTAGAGTCTTAAAGGCTGAGGGAGAAAGGTTTCACCTATAAGAATATCACTAACATTAGATGCAATGCCAACACAAGCATTCAACATACATATCATCGCCACAACTCACTGGGGCTAAATTCTATTTAAATAAAATAAAATAAATCACACCCAGCATTTATCTATGTTTTTTAGCCACTATAAACTTGTAGCAGTGCTTTGATTTATTCTTGCTGTTATGCAGTGAGTTAAGGGTACATTGCATTTGAAAGGGAGAAAAGAAAGGGGGCAGGAAATATAGCCTAAATTGTTGGTTTCGTGCAATATTTTGGTGTCATTATTCAAACCCGAGCTTGCTTGACTTCACAGAGGGAAAAAAAACAGCCCCTTACCCACTAGCAAAAGATATTAAATCGTTTTTCTGTTTTACATATTTTCAAGTAAGCTGCAACCTTTTCCATAAAAAATTATTGTAGTTATGAATTTGTTTTTCTAGATGCATTGTCATCTTTATTCCGTGTGTGTGTGTGTGTGTGTGTGTGTGTGTGTGTGTGTGTGTGTGTTTTGGAGTGGTGTGTGTTTTGGAGGGGAAAAAGAAATAACTCATTATTGTGTCAGAATGAGAGGTGGAAAACCACAAGGGAGTCTTTGTTAAAATGTTTAAGTATTAATTTCTTTCATGATGAATTTTCAACTGTCATTTTCTTAATATCATGCACATGAAATAATCATGTCTTAAAACGCTCAGCAATCAAAGGACATTTTTATTTCATGATCACCCTGGGAATTGCAGTTCAAACCTTTTTTTCTTTCTTTTTTTATGATGCTGTGATGTAAGTACAGGGTGATCCCACCCCCTCCTTCATTCCAATAATTCACTCCTACTGACTCTTACACCTATAAGTCTTTAATTATTGGTCCTCTATGAAGGCAGAGTGATGGTTCACATTACCTATTTAGGTATTTTTCAAGCTACAGGAAACCATGATTTCCAGGATAATTCTGGTCCCATTTCCTTTGGCAGAAATGAAAAGAGGGAGAACAGTCTGAATAAAATATTTCAAATCTTTATTTAAGCTGAATTTTGGTTTATACAGCCTTCTATGCTCTGGAAATTAAAGCAGCTAATAAGACTTGGGCCCAATCCAATTTTCCAGTGCCAGTGCAGCCGCAATACAGCTCCGAGGTAAGGGAACAAATGTTCCCTGTCTTTGAGGAGGCCTCTGTTACTGGCCCACCACCACCACAGGATGCAGTGCACGCCACAATGTCACAGCTGCATCAGCACTGGAAAGTTCGCTAGGATTGGGTCCTTTATTATCTTGCCCATCCTTTCAATGACCTTTTGCAGTAGCTCGTTGCTATTCCCATTTCACAGATGATCAAACTGAGGTTGGAGGCAATACAGTGACTTGCTTTAATAAGTTTGTGGCTGAGCTGGGATCTGAATCTGTATTTGCCATGTCCAGTTTCAGAACAGGCTAAACTGTCCCCGTGCCGTGTCCCCGCCCCGTGCGTCGTCCAGCCATGCCTCCCTGCACCCAGAATAATAATAATAATAATAATAATAATAATAATAATAATAATAATACTTGGTATTTATATACCGCCTTTCTTGGTCATCAGATTGCTCCTTTGACTTTAATTCAAGGCGGTTTACATAGGCAGGCATTTCTTAAACCGCAAGGGTTTTTACAAATCACAACAACAATGTTCTAATCTTACAAGAACTACTACATGCAGATGACACTTTCATATCCAGTCCTTCTATCTGGCCACACGAGTGCCTTCCCCCGGCTGACAGACGGCTTCTTTTGCTCTCACCAAAGAAAGAAACAGCTGCCCCAGCAACTCCCCTCTCACAGGCAGCTGGAGAACAGCTCAAGTCTTATCAGCCACGTTCTTCAAGGTCTGTTGCACACGGAAGCTTCCGGTGTTCTCAAACTGGCGACCTTCGGATCTTATCTTCAGGCAAAAGCAGGCTTTAACCCTCTCGACTAGATCTTCTGCCCTCAGAATAGCTCTATTTTGGAGCGGAACGGACGCCAGGGAGGGTGGGTGGGCCAGACAGCGCGCAGGTTACTCCATACAATGGCGCCCTGCCACTCCGCCACTGCCGGTGCCCATGGCTCGTGCTACCCTGGGCTACACCCTTCCTCCACCTCTGGACATGGGAGATTGCAATTAGGATTTCCCCATACTGTTTTTTTGTTTGTTTTAAAATAATAGCAGCCATGGTGGCTCCTGAATTAAATCAGGACAACAGCACTAGGGGAGAATTTAAAAAAAACAAAAACCTCCCAGCATAATAGTCCCAATTCAATTCCCTCCTTCCCTATTGCTGCTATTGAACCATGTGAGATCCTAATCACAGATCAAATGTGTTGAATCTAGTTGAGTCCTGAGCCACTATGCTCTCATGTGGCAAGCGAATGATTACATTGCCTAATTATAATGGAAAAAGTGTAGTTGTCTGGACCACCACCACCTCGTGTGATTAAAGACATGTATCCTGAGCCAGTGGCATTCCTAGAGGCAAAATGCTGTTTTCAGGCGCCTGCGTTCCTGTGTAAGGTGGCCCCTCCTCCTCACTTTCAGAGCCTTTCGCAGCTCAGAGACCAAAGCTGAGCCACAAAAGTGTTTGGCCCCCCTCTAGGAACGCCCCCATCCTGATCCCTCCTTTTTACATTCAGGTGAATTTGGATCAGCTTCCCTAACTAAAGCAAAGTTAATCTCACATAGGTTAGCAGCATATGTGGAGGAAATGTTCAGATGCTTTGAAACTAAGAGAACTGGCCCAAATTTAGTAGATGAATGGGAAGGGACCAAGACGTGCCTTCATATTGAGTGCACCCACCTTTGAGTGCACAGGATGCTGTCTGATGCTGCTTTGGATCTGCTACTACCATCTCTGACACAGCATGCTTTTAAAAATGCCCCTAAGCTTACTCAAAGCTCCTTTGTTTGTGAAGTCCCTTTAAATACAGCCAGAAGGCCCCCATTTCCTAGTTTGCAAAAACTCAGATGAAGAATAGTAGGAAGCAGAGTGTTGGCTTTCCACTTGCTCTTTGTAAGTGGGAGCAAGCAGATCAATGCATGATGCATCTGTATTGGCTGAAGAGAGACAGTAGAAAACAATGGGTGAAGGGCACTCTGGATCCACCACTCCCCCCTGCAGTCTGACACAAGCCACATCAGTCTGCTTCATAGCTTGGCCAGCCCTAAAGGGCCAGAGAGGAAAGGGTGTATGCAGCTAGTGTATTCTTACCCTTGCCTGTGAGTGAGAAGAAGGTTGAGATATGAGCCGAGCCTTGGAGAATCAGGTGCAAACCAAATGCTAAAAGAAATGTAAAAAGAAAGGATATACTGTACACAGTGGCAGATCTAAGGGAGGGCAGAGCGCTAAGTTTTGCAAGAAGCCTTACCTTGCAGTGAAAATCACTCCTCTCCTGCACCGTTTTAGCCAATCCTCACAGGGAACAGCAACATCTTGGCGTTGCTTACTGGCTCCAGCAGCAAGGGAGAGGAGGGATTTACATGACAGGGTAAGGCTTCTTGCAACACTTAGAGCTTTGCCCTCCCTGTAGAAACGCCTCTGACTGTACACATTTAACAAGTGGTTGCAAAACATCTCAAGCCATAGTTTCAGAGAAAGACATTTTGGAATTATAAGGGGGGCGTTGATACATCAACAAAGCAGAAAACACCTGATCAAAATAAAAACAAAGCAATTTCCCAATAATTGAACTGGCAGAAGATATATAAAACACTGACCAGCAAGGCTGTACAAATCAGTGGCATTCCTGGAGGGGAGGCAATGCTAAGTTTTGCAGGAGCCTGAGCTTTCCCCCTCACCTCCAGAGCCATTCATGACTCAGAGAGCAAAGCCTCCAAGTCAGCTCTCCAAGGTGATGGGAAGGGCTGTGTTACAAAGGAGCTCAGGCTCCTGCAAAACCTAGTGTTTTGCCCCCCCCTCTAGGAATGCTACTGGTACAAATATGAAAGTAACAAATGAAAGGGAGCCCATTATCGTCGAGGTATCAGACTAATGTGAAGTTTCTTTTAAGAAAAAAAAAGGAATAGAAATTGAATTATGTGAGGCTGTTAATGGGGAAAACAGTATATGCATATTGCCTGTAGGCTGTGTTTTGAGAACATACAGAGGAAGCAAAAAGTAGTCAAAGAATGGGAGTGTTCCCATTTCTAGAAGTGTGCGAGCTGATGGAGAAAAGAATAATGGAAAGCCTCAAATCTGAAAATCAAGATGCTGTAAAGCATCAGCAGAGCATAGCTTTGCAGTGGGAGAAATGCAGCCCTCTGGTACACACTGACATTTCTTTGAATGACATTTGTCACAATATTGCTTTATTATACCATTTGCATTTTCAGTTAAAGGTTAAACATGTGTTTTTGCATCATTTAAAAGTGACCCTTAAGGAAAACTTTGATCTAAGGATGCCAGCATGGTTGAAACACACTGGGGAAGGAAAAAAGATCTGGCCCATGGATCCGCCCCATGGGCCAGAGTTTGGAGCCCCCTGATTCAGTATGTTTAGTCCTCAGTATGTTCAGTATTAGTCTTTACAGTAATGTTCAACAAACACCACTTTTGTTTATAACACAACAGGGCCTCTGGAGAATGAAGGTCGATTCCACACTAATTGTTTAGGGAATTAAATTTACTTATTTATTATTTACATGTATATCCTGCCCTTCATCATCTGGACCCAGGCGGTTCACAACACCATCATAAGAACAATCAATGCAATCAGATAATTAACTACCCAAATCATGTAACAAAGCATAGTCCATTCATATTGCAACAAGGAATTCAGGTGGTTTGCGGAACGAAGAGATTTTTCCATAGCCTTTCAAAGATGGGGAGAGTTATAAGCTTCCTGCACCTCCCAAAGCAATGCAGTCCAAGCTTTGGCTTCATCATATTCTGGGAATCTCCTCAGAAGATCTTAAGGTGCTGAGAGCTCAAGACATGGAGGGTTTTGAATGTGAGAAGCAACATCTTCAGCACCCAGAGGTTAGCGAGCAGCCAGTGTAGCTCCTACACATAGTATCAATCAAGTAGTATTTATATACCGCTATTCAACAAAAAGTTCACAAGCTGTTTACAAGCAAATAATATCACATTCAATGGCTCCCTGTCCCAAAAGGGCTCACAATCTTTAAAAAAAATGCAGAATAGCAGCAACAGCCACTAGAAAAGACACTATGGGTGCAATCCTACCCCGCGCTGGAATAGCACAGCCGGCCGGCCAGCACCATATCCAGTGCTGGGTAGGTGGAGGCTGGAGCCTCCCGCAGCAAGGAAGCTTGCGTTCCCTTACCATAGGGGAATCTCCAGCCTCCCCTATGGGCTCCTCGGATCTGCGTCCGCTAAAGAGCGTCAGCTAAAGATCGGGCGCAGATCCGAGGAGACTGCACGGCCCGAATTGGGGCCCGCACGGCTTTGTGGATGGGCTTAGGAGGTGGCCATACAGCCACATCCCAAGCCCGCCCCCCTCCCGCCCCCGCCTCCCTCCCTCCCACCAATCCCCGTGCTGCTTCCACACAGAGCCTCCCTCGTGCCGACCGGCTTCGGTCGGTGCAAGAAAGGCTCAGCACGGGCGCAGCAGAGCCAGCACTGCCTGCAGCGCCAGTACTGCTGCTCAAGCGCCGACGCAGGGGTGCTGATCAGCGCTCCTGCATCAACGCTAGGGCAGTCGCGCCAACGCTATGACGTAGCGTCGGCGCAACGGGCAGTGCAGGATTGCGCTGCCCGTTGGGATGAAGAGGGCCTGTTACTCTCCCCCTGCTAAATATAAGAGGATTACTTCCTGAAAAAGTGCCTCTTGCACAGTTATTGGGGTAACTAGTCATATACTAGTGACTCCATAGCAGCACAAAATCAGATGACTTCTCCCAGCAGTTTCATGTAGATGATAAACAACATCAGGGACAAGTCTAGAACCACCACAAAAATATGCTTCTTCATTCTAATCATTAATGACCCATGGAGCTCCTCCACCCATGGAGACATTCCCTCTCTGGCAGCCTTGCGGCCCAATCCTATGGATCACTTAAAGCAGCTCATCTAGCGATCTGCTATCATAAGTCACCTTGTGGTGGCAGAAACATCACACTGCCATCAAACACTGTGGAGACACTGGCAGAAATGGCCAAAGGCTCCATGCATGCACCAATACCGCTTGGACATTTCATCAGTGCAGGTAAATTTGCCATACCCGAGATGAGCATGTGTCAACAGTGGAGGTAGACGGACTCATTCTCCCTGGGATCTTGTGCACATCTGCCAAGTCCATTGGTTGAAAAGTATCTAAACAACCAGAACAAGTCATTCTTCTGGTACAGATAGTGGAAATCTATTACCTTTACCCCCTATTTGTAGGCTTTTTGGCTGGCCCCAGCTGTCAACCGAGCACTAGGCTAGCTGGCTCTCTGGTTTGATCCATCCAGGCTCTTCTCATGTTAAAAAAGACCAGAACCAGTGAGACCTGGGCTTAGATCTCTGCTCAGCCAGGAAGCACTGACTAGGCAGCCCTAGGCAAATCACCAACTCTCAGACTAGCCTCTCCAATATCTTTGTTACGCAGATTGCACTGGGAATTTCACCTGGTGGGTTTAATCATGTTGTGCATAGCTGTCACCTGTGTGGAATTCGTTGACTGGAAGCAGCAATAGCAAGCTGTAGAGCTGAAGCAGTTTTAAGGTGGAACTGCTTGATACAAAGCACATGTGGGTTCCTCATGCTTTTGTTGATTATATACAAATGTGGGGCGAATGCTCCATCCCCACCCTTTTAAACCTCCCCCCCCCCGCCATTTCATTCTGCAATAAGTCTGGCTGAATAAGGAAAAATAGCTGGAGGGGCATTTGGAAGAGCAAGGTGGTGGTGTCCCCAAACACACACCAATTTTCTCTCACAAAATTGCTTCCCATCCCTTCATTTACATTTCCTCAGCAAATGGTGGGTTTGGGAACACACATCCAGAGCGCAATCCTAAACTGGAGTTAGGCCAGCATAAGCTAAGCCAGCAAAGTTTAGCCAGCACAAGGGCCACTATACAGCGTGTTTGGACGACTCTCGGAGTCAGGGAGGATTACTCACGTCTGTGTGCTGGCCTCTCTGACTCCGAGAGTGGTCCAAACATACTTCACAGTGTCACTTGTGCTGGCTAAACTTTGCTGGCTCAGTTTATGCTGGCCTAACTCAGTGCACCCTCACTGAGGTGACTTGTAGCTACACTCTTACACAACATTTTCTTCTTCCTCTTCTTGGACCACCTCATGTTGGAGATCCAGGTTTGATTGGATCATGGCGAACACTGTTCATGACATCTTTATTTTTAAAAAGATCCATTTATTTCAGTTCTGTTCTGATGGGCAGACCATTTGATGCCTATCTGATGCTTATGCTATCTATTAGCATAAAAGCAAACATTTGCTTGATTTACCATTTGGTGAGCAATGAATACTGCAAGAAGGGGTAAGACATATTCTGAATAAGATCACATTTCCCAAAAATACTGATGGTAATTAAAAACAAAAAGCATACCAGATTGCAACCTTTAGTCTTGCTTTAGTACACTGATCCTCAAACTGTGGGTTTAAGATGGGTCACATACTTGGTAGGTCACAACCTGATATAAGGTGGGTCATGGAAAGCTGGGAACAGCCATCTTGGAAACTGCAGCCCTTACTTTTGCTATATTCCTTTGGTGGGTGTTAACACTTTAAATTTTCAAGTGAGCGTTTTTTACAATTTTGATTTTGGTTCAGTACTTCTACATAACATGTTGCCAATTTACATTCCAGGTGTGTCACAATGACAGCACTTCCTGCTTGCCACTTCCGGCAATGACATCACTTCTGGTGGGTTCCAACACAAGTACAATTTTAAAAAGTGGGCCATGATCTAAAAAGTTTGAGAACCACTGCCATCTAGCTATTAATTACGCTTACATCCTGTTCTTCTTTGGAAGTGCAAAGCTTCCCATCCATCCAGAAAAACAAGCTTTCATATGTCTTCCAACCATTCTCTGTTTTTGTACTGCAAAAACCTGACCGTTGGCATTGTACCAAGCCAACCCAAGCCATTGAACTGCAAGGGCCATGTAGTAAAGCGATCACATGACCCTCTCCCCACATTTCAGACTCATTTACTCATCATCTCCATGTGCCAGTGTGGGTGGGCAAGTTTGATTTGTATGTCAATCTTTGAGCCTAAACCTAAGGAAGCTTATTTCCCCTTCAGTTATAGCCAACCACTTTGGAAGAGACTGATTATACAATACTCGGTGTCAATTCATTCACAGAGAGGGAAAGGAGCATAAGTCATTAGGGCAGCCTGCCTGCGCAACTCACCAATGGGATACAGACAGCCATCTCCAGCTGATGAAAATAACGAGACTTATACCACTTTTGTGCCTTTTGATTGTGCCTTGCCAGAGGGGCTTCTGCAGGTATAAAAATATTGGTTATACCTTACAGCAGCTCATGCTATTAGTACAGTTGTAGATGTGATATGATTTACAGATGTTTTTTTATTTCCCACTGGCCTGGTATCAATATATTTATATCACAAGTGTGGCCAATAAATTTCTCTTATGAATCCTGTTATACGCTATTGACTATTTATCATTTTTATTATGAGGTCACAACTTAAAGGTGTGACATGATTTTATGCCTAATTTGTGACCCCTTCCAAAATAATACATGGTCACTTCTGAACTATTCACCTTCTCCTCTGGCATTTGAAATTCTCCATCACCTCTTCCCTCCCCGCCCCCCTCTCTCTCTTTGCCAAACCAGATGATCTCCTGACTCCTGGATTTTAGATATCCTCTCTCAGGCTACAATCCTATATGCACAGTCCCAGGAGTAAGTTCCATTTAATAGAATGGGACTTATTTCTTCATAGATATGCATAGGATTGTGCTCTCAGGGCACAATCCTAAGCATCTTTCCAGCACCGGGGAAATGCAATGCAGCTCTGAGGTCAAGGAACAAACATTCCCTTAAGTTGAGGAGGTCTCCATGCAGGAGACTCCCCCCGCCCCCTGCCCTGACTGCAGGATGCAGCACATGCCCCATTGGCACAGCTATGTCAGTGCTGGAAAGTTGGTTAGGATTGCACCCTCAGTCTCCAGTACAAAGACTAAACAGACTGGAATGTATAAGATCCAACTGATTGTACATACATCACCTTGTAATGCCATCTGAAAAACCATCATCTTCTGAGACCCAACAACAGAGAGGCAATTTTATGACTTTCCTCTATACCAGCTCCAGTATGAGCCAAGAGCACAGAAAGCGGGCTGGAACAATAGCCTGAGCTCAGTGCCCCACTCTTCTTATGGCTGAAGTAAAACCCCACCATTCACTCCTTAATCTGTGAATGGCATAGGCACGTGAAAAAAGAAATATGTGAGCTGGCCACCTCCATATCTGGTGTGCGGGTGGGTAACAAGACCTGCCAATGGAAAGGGAAGAACTGCCTTAAATAAGTCTTCTTTGCTCAGCATGCCTGAAGACTCTGAATCTTACATACACTGCATTTCGCATTCCTTGCCTTTCCTAATTGGGTGGAGCAAAACTGCTTTGTGCAGTAAAACAAAGACAGTGAAGTGGACCAACAGCATGCTGTGATGCTTTTGCCACCATTTGTCCCAAAGAACCAAATGTCACTTTATCGAGTGCCACATCATTAGTAGTAATGTGCTGTGGTTTGGGATTGTCTAGCAAAATGGCTATTGATCAGCTGCCTCTGAATCTTGTCCCATTTTAATGGGTGAGATACACCTTAGGGGTGAACTGATTTAACTGAGCTGTCCCTTGGCATGACTGGGCAGAAGCACCCCTTCTCAAGAGATCTCCTAGATTGATTTAAGACTGAAAGAGAGAAGGTGCCTTATATGGACCACTGGCCCACCTAATCCAATAAAATTATCTGCTTGCAAAGGGAGTGGCCATCCAGGGGTCTTGCTGTGCATCTGCTACCTGACCCATTGTACACTGGAAATGCTTGGGATGGAACTTGGGGCCTTCGGCACTCAAACTATGCACTCTATTTATGAATTGATTTAAAAGCTTTTTACCCTGCCTTTTTCTCCAGTACAGGGGACTCAAGGCAGCTCACAAAGTGAAATAAAACAATATCTTAAAAACAAACATTAAAATAACAATATCATTGAAAAAAAAATAACTATCACTGAACCAGAGACATTTGCAACATTTGTAATTGTGCAAGGTACCCAAAGTCATGCTTTTTATATACAGTACTTATGTATTGATAGTACTCTACAGTACCAATTTTTCAATATGATGTGGACTAAAGGAATAACTTAATCTGGGACAAAGTGATCTTGATAAGATTCTGGATTTGCAAGCCATGTGCAGCAATGGGAGTAGAATTTTATGCAGGCAAGTTACAGCCCAATCAACGCTATGAGCTAATAGCATTTGATATGAATATTAAAACCTTTCCTTGCAATAATAAAGCATGTCAGGAAATTCAAGACAATTTAGATAGTACAGTATCCCTCTTAAGATGAGGTGTTCCAAATACCCTGAAGCAAAACTTAGAGATAATTCATGTGCCTATTGGTCCGATTAAATACAATACAAAAAGCTATCAGAGGCTATTTTCCAAAGCATTCCTTATGCAAAGAAGGGTGGGATCAAGAATTCCTGCCTGAGGAAGCACAGAAATTATTGAGGAGTTTGGAAAGAACATTTTATGAATATCCACAGCACTTCATATTTGTTATTTTGGTCACCCCGCCAACAGCCTAATGGCAGTGGTTGTCAAACGTTTTAGACCAGGATCCACCTTTTAGAATGGCACTCATGTCGGGACCCATCAGAAGTTATGTCATTAATTTGGAAGTGATGTCATAGCCGGAAGTGACAACACCAAGCCGGCCTTGTGATGTAATCAAATGACACTCCTGGAATGCAAACTGGCATTCTTGGATTGCAGCAATTGCAACATCCCTGAAACATCCCTGACAGAAAGCAAGAAAAGGACAAAATGTTATGTAAAAGCACTGAACTAAAAACATTTAAAAAACAACAACCCTCAATTCAAGCTGTTAACAGAATATAGCAATAGGAAGGTCTGCAGCTTCCAAGATGGCTGCTCCCAGTTTTCCACAACCCACCTGACATCAGTTTGCGATCAGCAAGTGGGTCCCAACCCACAGTTTGAGAAACACTACTTTATAGTATAAGGCAGTCTTATCCCCATAATGCAGATGGAAGGCTGAGGCCACCTTGTTTGTGGCAGAGTTGAGATCTGAACTGGGGACTTTGGGGTTCATGACACTAGCTCTCAAAGTAACCTGCCCCTCGTACAAGCACCAAGTCTTTACCAGTCTCCTGGTACTTCAGATACATTATGTGGGGGCTGAAGTGAGAAGCCTCCCCTTTTGCCTCCCTGTAAGCAACCTAAGGCCCTTAAAAGTCACGGACCTGAAGGCTGGCACTGAGGGGTTTCTTGGGAGAGCAGAGCCCAGAGAATGAGTCCACACACAAATGGCACAAAATTGTCTGCCCACATTTTAGATAGAAAAATATTACCAGAAAGTTCTCTCTCTCTCTCTCTCTCTCTCTCTCTCTCTCTCTCTCTCTCTCTCCAGGAGTTTGGCTGCTACAGACTTTTTAATGGGTCCACAAGTCCTTAAAAATAATAAGTGACTGTGGCCCTGTTTAATGCCAGAAACAAGTTGACCAATTGCTGCTGTGTTTTACTTCAGGGTATCCATCTCAGGCAGAAAGAGAGAGGAAAAGGCCAGCCTATAATGGTTTGCCTGGCTTGAAAACTCCATTTTGGACCGTGGAGAGTCATATTTCAGAGAGTATTGATCAGACTGCAGTTTGTGTTTCCTTGCGTCCATGATCCTGTTTGCAGCCCTGTAAAATAATAATAGTACTCGTGTCAGTGAGGTAATTACCATTGATCTAACACACTGTGACAAATTTTTCAGTCATGCCACTTGATTCATACTTAAAGTTATGGCACTGCTGACTGCTCCTTAAATAATTGAAGGATGCCCTTTGTAAATCAGTGGGCTTTTCCCCCCAAAAGCGGCAGTTTCTTCTTTGTTGAGAGCTCGTTACCTAGCTTCATCAGGGATTTGCAAATTAAACAGACAGGCTTTTAGCATCACATGTAGCTTACGGGAGGCGCTAATATCGTTGGCGCTGGCAAATCATTTATGACAGTTTGCAAAACTACAGGGGAGAACAGCTATCGTGTTCCAGCTGCCTTGACTGCATGAAGAACAACCGAGAGCTAAATGCAACAGACATGGGGGCAGAGTGTGAAATCTCTCTGCCGCGACTTTCACTTGAGGGAAGGCAGGAATTCTCACGACCCCTCCGGTACCTGAATGTAGGGCAGGCAGGGTGGGTCTGATGTGAAGAATGGGGACCACTCTCCATTTTTGATTTCACCGTAGGAGCCAGAAGATGGGAGTCAGTAACTATAACTTGAGAAGGATCACAGAAATGATTGGATTCTTCTTTCCCTTGGGGTGCAATCCTAACCTGAGCTGGAGCAGGCAGGCGGCTGTGCTGTGCTGTATCCTAACCAAGTTAGGAGGCGGCAGCATCTTAGCTCGGGGCAAGGGGACGAATGTACACAGATTCAGAATGTTTTTGGAGGGCTGGAGGACACCACATGAGGCTCCGGAGGCTCCTGATGAGTCAGGAGTAGCAGTTTCCTTTGTGGGGGCAGCACTCTGTGGTCCTCGCCCTGGGCAGCGCATGGGCCAGGATTGTGACTGGCTTTAGATGTGAAACAGGATGACCAACATAAACAGCATTACAATAATCAAGCCTAGACAGAATAAAAACAAGAATCTTTGGCAGGATCTTCAGAAAAACAAGACTTTTTTGAGTTCATAATGACATGACTTACAGTGCAAGCCTTTGCATGTCTACTCAGAAGTAAGTCCCATTGTGTTCAATGGAGCTTATTCCCAGGACAAGGGAGGCGCTGCGTGGGTGCAACAAGACCAGTGCCGGTCCTGTTGCCTTAGCACGACGCAGGGGTGCTGCTCGGCGCCCCCGTGTCGGCACTAATGCCGTAGCACTGACGCAACAATGTTGTATCAGCGCTAAGCGCCAAATAGGATGGCACTGCTAATCTAGCTTTCTGTCAGAGATTTTTCATGGTTGTGCAACAGCTGCAGTCCAAGACTGCCATTTTGCATTCTATGAGTGTCATTTTATTACGTTACAATGATGGCACTTCCTGCTTGATGATGTCACTTCCAGCTGTGACATCACTTGCAGGTTAATGACATCACTTTCGGCGGGTCCCAACACAAGGGCCATTCTAAAAAGTGGGTCCCAGTCTAAAAAGTTTGAGAATCACTGTTGTAATTGATGTGCTGAGCAGAGAGGGTATGCCAAAGAGGAGGTCGTTTCAGTGGCAGCAGCATTGCTGATATCCTATCCCACTTCCTGGCCTCAATCTGCCTTCCCAGGTCCACTTGGACTTGCACCAGCAAAATCAATGGTGCAGGTCCAAGTAGACTTATTTGGGAAGCAGAGGCTTACCCCTGGGTAAGGTAAGAAATGTTTTTTTTACCCAAATGAGTTTTCCGGGGCTACCCCTCCCCTACAGGATGCAGCATGTGCTCTGATGGTGCTGCTGCATCAATGGGGTGGGTAGTGCCATTGCATTGATGTAGGGGAGGTTTAGCGTTAGATGGGTCTCTGATCTTATCTTATTGCCAATTGCTATTCTGTCTGGCTGTCTTGCATCTATCAGGGTGACTTCTCTTCTTAAGATAAATTTCTCCAAGACCGATTGATTTTTCTTCTTTCTGCCTCTTCTTCAGTTCCTTCTGTTTCTTTAACACTTGATGCTGCTTTGATTTCCCCTGCTCTGCCTGCCAGGAGTTTGTGTGTGATTTTGACATTTCCTTGCAAGTTCAGGACCTCTCTAACGCTGCAATTCTAATGGGCCACATCCTAATTTGGGCCACGCGGTCTCCTCAGATCTATGCTTGCTCTTTAGCGGGCGCAGATCTGAGGAGCACATAGGGGAGGCTGGAGCCTCCCCTATGGTAAGGGAGCAAGCACTCCCTTGCCATGGGGGGGGGGGGCTCCAGCTTCTCCTATGAGGCATTGGATATGGCGCTGCCAAGTCGGCCTCGCCATTCCAGCGCTGCATGGGATTGCACCCTAGGTCAAAATATTATGTAAAAGCACTGAACTAAAAACACATAAAAACAACAACCCTCACTTGAAAAGTCAAACTGTGAACATTCACAACAGGAATATAGCAAGAGTAAGGTCTGCAACTTCCAAGTTGGCTGCTCCGAGCTTTCTTCGACCCACCATGTGAATAACAGTTTGAATAACACTGTCAGAGATTTTTCGACCCACAGTTTGAATAACACTGAATTACAATCAGGAATCCTGGGCAGTAGTGAACCACCAAATCCAACCCTTGCTGTCTTACTATCCACATTAAGGTAATTATCAATCAATCAATCAACAGGTACTTATATACCGCTTTTCAACACGAAGTTCACAAAGCGGTTTACAGGCAAATAGTAATAATAAAGTTAAATGGCTCCCTGTCCCAAAAGGGCTCACAATCTAAAAAACGCAGACCGCCAGCAACAGCCACTAGAAAGACTGCGCAGGGGTGAAGAGGGACAGTTACTCTCCCCCTGCTAAATATAAGAGGAACACCACTGGAAAAAGTGCCTCTTGCCCAGTTAGCAGGGGTTACAGCAAATCCTTGGTTTAACTGACCTCTGTTTAAGAAACGTCGGAAGCAATGGACATTGTCTGCTTCATTAAAAACCAGTCATATAAGTCGTGTCCTTGCATGTCTCCATTAACTTTAGTGCATGTGGATTTAACAGAGTTTTGGCATGAACAGATACTCCTTCTCCCCCACCATGAGTCTGTTAAATGGAAGGTTCACTGCAATGCAGATAATTACAGTGAGCCCTCCATATCCATGGAGTTTTGGGTCTGGGAGCCCATAGGGATGCCAAAATTTGCAGATGCTCCAGTCCACAGTTGTTAATGCCTGAGATAATGGTGTAAATTGTGGAAATTAGGGAACTTTGTATGAATTGCATATTGCAGCCACAGAGAGCTGTGAAATGGTGGGAGGCTACAGCAGGGAAGATGAAACATTGCTTTTAAAATACATTTACGATGTGCAGTTGGTTCAATCCATTGACCCAGAGCCCTTGAATTCAGGCATGTCCCAATATCTACTGGGGTTCTGTTCTGCCCCTGCCCCATGGATTCCTGAAGTTGTGGTACTGGGGATATATTTTTACAGATAGGGGAACATCAGTGGTTTTGCTGCAACACGTTAAAAAAAAGAGAGATTTGTTTAATGTTCCCCTATCTTTTTAGTAGGCATCCCAGTATCTATGGTACCCATGGATAACTGAAACCGTAAATACAGAATCAATGGACACCAGGGCACACCTGTACAGTGGGCCCACTATATTTACCTATGGCATCCCAGCATCATAGAGATCCTAGCTTCTTCAGCCTACAGTGTAATCAGCCTTGCGGTTGAGGCATTGCTGTCCTCCCACTGCATCTCTCCTTCATGTCCTACAGAGCTCACCACCACCTCTGCGTTGAAAGGTGTTTCTTCCATTCCTTTGAACTTCACTGGTGTGTCTGATTCCTTGAAAACAGGCATTCCAAACAGGGTCATAACCTTTTCCACGAGAAAGCAATCTAACAGAATATTTTGATTCTGCCTGTAACATAAGAGGACGGCTTAAGAAGATGTTATATCATCACACAATAGTCTTCTCGAAGGACAAATTACATTAACAGCCCTCTTCAGAAATCTCGAGAACCTCTGAATTGTTGGAATGTGAAAAGCAAGAGCCCAGTTCTAAGATTCCTTGAATGATGTAAAAAGAGTTTGCTATTGTGGGCATTTTTCTACCTGCTTGAGGTGAGCCCAGAACAAACACAAAAGCATCTTTAAAAGAGTTTACTAAATAAGTCTGGGATTGAACAAGCAGTGTATTCAGGGGTCAAATTTAATTCCTTCCCTGCTTTTGTATTCAGATTAAAGGCCAAGGTGGATTTGCGGAAGCTGAGAGCTCCTGCATTAATGCTGCTTCTGCACTTAACCTGCAATTTACCTGTCACAAGCCAACACTTTAAAGAAGAGCTAAGCTCTAACAACTTCCAAACAATTTACCTTGCATCGGAATGAAATGTCCTTAGGCTCCATGATGATTACAAGAAATAGCCACAATCTAGGGAAACCCCATGCCGAAATCGTATTGGAACTTGATTCGGTTTAAATGGGAAGACGCTCAGAAATGGGAAAACATTTCTTTCAATGCTTTCTACATTGAAAGAAAGCAACACATTAAATTGGGGAAGAAAAATCCGCCATGATCTGCTCAGCTATGATAAAATATAGCCCCCACTTGGCACAATACTGTGTGAAAAGCTGCTTGAACACCAAATGCAAGCAAGAGGGTTATGAACAGTACATGTTTACTCAAAAGTAAGTCCCATTTTGTCCAATGGGTCTTCCTCCCTCGTAAGTGTGTTTAGGATGGCAGCCTAAGTGGCCTGCCTGTACTGATATCAGACTTGTCCCTCGTGGGTGGCCTGTGGTGAATTCCATCATTGAAACCGATTACGGAAATATCGTAATTCTGCCTAATGACCTCATTTGCCTAAGCATAGTCCAGTGACTCAGTGGAAGTTTTGCTGATTTGACGTGGGCCTCTCATTTGGCTGTTGTTTCTCAGCCTTTTTTTTTTTTTTTAAGAGAGTGAGAGAAGGAGGGGAAAAATCAATGTCTGTGGAGATGACAAGGCATGAGGCTAGTAGCTGGGGACCAAGAACACAATCCAATATACCATTTCCTATCCAGTCTATTAGCTACCCCAGTCAGCCTAGGCTCTAAGTTTTGATTGAAGGCTGGGCTGAGACCAGATAGATGAGGAAAAAAAGAAGCCAAGGCAGGAGGGCTGCTAAACAAGCCTGCTTTATAGCTGGCTGAAATCAGTCATAAAAGTAGGTGTATATAAAAATGGATTATTGCATTAAAAGTTTAAAATGGCTCCTTCTGCTCAGCCTTTCATGCATCCATCCCCATCCTAACTTCTGTTCTGGCTAAGGGAAGGTAAGATGTAGATGAAAGAAGAGGGGGGAATCAGACTGGAAAACTCCCCCCCCATACACATACACCTGACCCCCCCTCCTCTGCTCCTTCTACTTGCCATGAAATCATTTCGTAAATACAAAAGAGGCCCCTCGGGCTATTGGTGCCCAGACACTCATTTTTGGAGTGGATAATTGACTTCTTTCAGTTGATAATTCATAGCTTGCATATGCGGGCTAATACATCAGCGCCCAGAGACTTCTGAAGAGCCCGGAGCAGAAACAGAAAGGGCGAGCAGAGAGAGGAGAGGGGGGAAAATTCAGATGATAGATGAGTGCATTACAGCTTTATGAATGAATTATGTCCCGCAAATACCTTGAGCAGGAAAGTCCGTCGGCCTCTATCTATACTAATCTGTGAGGAATTATGACGATTTTCACATTAAAAGTGGAGGGGGGTGGAGGAAAGGAGCTAGGAATTAATTGAGCAATTGGGCCATTAAAAATGTATGCCCCAGCATTTGGGTGTCCGTCGTCCCATTCATCATCCAGTAGGAAGCTTCTGTCATTTGTGGCTTTTTTAAAATGTAGGTTCTTGTCGTATAAAAACCATTAGGGATTACTTTGACACGGCAAAGTCTTTTTTATGTATGGGGGTTCTGAATTCCTTTATAACAGGACTGGTGTTTTCTTTGTGTGATAGAACAGAATGGATTCCTCAGCCGCCAGCTTAAAAAATCCGTATTCTTGGCTTAATAAGGGGAAAAAAATGAACTCCACCTATGTAATTTTTCCTCCTACCTGGCAGTCTGGAATTTGTACACATTTTCCCACATACACATTGGAGAGGTATAACACACACCGTGGAAATTTTTTTGTTTAAAAAGTTCCATCAGCTAACACAGAGTTATTAAAGAAGTAAAGCACTTGAAAGGAATAAGTTACAGGGGGGCGGAAAAACGATGTAAGGGGGCTACAATGGATCAAGGTGCAGTTTTTCTAAATGAGAGATTACAGTGTTAGGAAGACTGCATAGTGACCCCTGATAGATGCTGATGTTTGGGGCAACATCCTCTCCCCTCTCCGAACCTGCAAATTGGTCTCTAAGCTGCACACAGGGCAAGAAGCAGATTAAATTCTTCTTCTTCTTCTTCTTCTTCTTCTTCTTCTTCTTCTTCTTCTT
>JAJKFI010033885.1:0-12114 GCA_029204185.1 Lerista edwardsae
CTGCCTCTCCACTGAAATTTATATTGAAAGAAGAATGTCTGGGGGGGACAATCCTAACCACCTTCCCAGCACTGACACAGCTGTGCCAATGGGGCATGTTCTGCATCCTGCAGTGGAGCAGTAATCCCAGAGGCCTCCTCAAGATAAGGGAATGTTTGTTCCCTCACCTCAGTGCTAAATGGCCCTTACCCCGGTGCTGGTTGGTTAGTTAGGATTGGTTGGTTAGGATTGTGTCCTGAGTAAATCTTATACTTTATCAGGAATAATGGAATCTGAGACAAAGAAGAGTGGTAGAGAAATAGAGAAATGGTTGAACCACCTATGGCTCCCTCCACACTTATGGATGTATTGGCATGGCTGCTGCTAGATGAATCCACTCATGACAATATGCTTCTCTTTGGTGAAGGAAACAGAAACATGGTTTCGAATGACTGTGCAGACACTGCTCTTGTTAGAGAGCATCACAGTGCTGCCCCACCTTGGGGCTGTCTCATAGCCCAATCCTAACCAGGGCTGGAATAGGGAGGCCAACTGGCCTGCACCATCCCCTTATCCCAAGTAAAGCCCCTGTGGAACTACTCAAATCTGCTCCAGCAAAATTGCTGGCATGGATCCAAGCGGCCCGTGCAGGGCCAATGGGGCTGGGGGGTTAGGCTACAGCCTACTTGTTGGAGGCTGATCTCAGCCCCAGCCCTAGCCCCAGGGCGGTCCACCCATGGGCCTGTCTTCCCTCAACCTTCCCCTTGCTCTGATCTACCAAAGGCCTCCCTAGGTTTATCTGGGTTGGGATGCACAATGTTTGCAATATTCCTGGGCCCACACAAGGGACTTGTGCCGGCCCAAGCCTCCCTTTGGATTGCGCCCTGAGGCAGGAGTCACAGACAATAGATTTGTAGGGGTCGTTAACCTGCCAACCTAGCAGCTCAAAAGCACTTAAAAATGTGAGTAGATAAATAAGGACCACTTTGGTGGGAAGGTAACAGCGTTCCGTTCGCTATGGTGTATAGTCATGCCAGCCACATGACCATGGAAACTTGTCCTCAGACAAACACTAGCTCTTCGGCTTACAAATGGAGATAAGCACTGCCCCCTACAGTCGATCACGACTAGACCATTCGGTCGTGGGGAAACCTTTACCTTTTTGCTGTTCCTCTCAGTTGTGGACCCAGCCAATAGGCCACCCAGGGACAGAAGAGGAGGCGGTCTGCCCCCTTCGTGGTTTCCCCACCCCTGTGTACCACCCCCCACACCATGTCAGGCTCCATTTTGGAGCTGTATGATGGCAGGGAAGTGCAGGAGGACCAAAACCGCTTGCCTCTCGCCCTCCTCCCACCCCAGCAGCACCACGCCCAGGACGTTTGTGCCCGTGGACATAATGGTAGGTCCATGACTGGTTCCTCTTCCCATTATGTGGATTGAAAAAAGAAGGGGACAGTATAGAAGAGGAAGTGTGGAAGCAAGGAGACTCTCCCACCACAGTGCACCAGCCCACCACTCTCTGCCCATCCTTTTCTGTTCTGCGCTCCTCTTCATTTTCCAATTCAGGGAGTGGAATGAGCAGCATTTGGCAGCATTTGGCATGCTGTCTTAGGTGCTGGGGGGCCTTGGGCCCACCCTGGTGCAGTGGACACAGTGGTGTCATCTAAATGATTTAAGAACAGGTACTCACTTTTGATTGGCATGTGTCGGGACCCGCCCACCGGAAGTGACGTCATAAGCCAGAAGTGATGTCGTGGCAGGAAGTGACATGAAAAAAGCCCTTTTGAGGCCTCAGATGATTTTAAACTGACCCAACAGTTGCAACAGTATTCCACAGCACCCCCAGAACATGTTAAGGAGGGCTGGCATCATGTTAAAACCCCAGAGCAACTCATTTTTTAGTGGCAAGGAAAGGAAAGGCTCCGCTCACTGCCTGCCTGCCTGCCTGGCTCTGAGAACATGCAGGCAACTCAAACATGCAGGAAATTCAAACGTTGCAGAGGGCGGAGTCGACGAGTGGGCGGGCGAACGGGCGGGGCCAGCTGTAATCCTAGAAACCGGTACTCGCATACCCCCGCGTACCCCCTGCATGACATCACTGAGTGGACACCAATAGTTTTGAGCACTCCTATGCATAATGCGGGCTGCAAAGGTTAGTTGTTAATTACCCCAAGATTTCTGGTAGAACAGATGCACCCATTACCCCTGTCTATGGAGAATTGTTTCCTTTGGTCCATGTTGTAAAAGTACAGGCCCGCCAAAAATGTTTCCAATTAGGCCCCACAATTCCTATGGTCAGCCCTGGCCCCAACCCAAACTGGTGCTGCCAATTCTAGTTCAACATTTTCAAATGCTTTTCAAGGGCAGCTCAACGTACAGCCCCTTACAGCAATCCCATCTTGATGTGACTGGGGTATGTGTTATGCTGGCCTGCTCTGCTTTCATCCAAAAAGAGGTGTGGTTGACTTCAATGTGATGAGAAATGCCCCCCAATGTGGCACTTTCTCCTCCCCATACTATCCTTTTCAGGATCACTGGAGTAGTTGTGTAGTTTGCAAGACAGCTACTAAGAGAGGGGGGGGGAGAAAACAGCACAGTAAGAAATGGCAGAAATATAGGATATGGGGAGCTAATCAACAATGGATCTTTCCAGTGCATCCCAGTTGGGTTCTAACCCAGGTTGCTCATATCCCTTGCTTGATATGCACACGCACAATGTAAAGTGTTTAATTGCTGTCATTAACTCCTTTACCTCCTCTCATTAACCAACCACAGTGGTTTAAACCAACCACTGGTTTAAAGTAGCCATCCTGCAAATGTTCAAAACCTTCCCCAAGAAAATGATCCTGCCCGTGCCCTTCTGTAACCTCTGCCAGTCTCTGAGTCTGTAAACAGGATCCAAAAGAAGCCGCATACAGGATGAAGTCAGCACTGTGTTAATCACAGCCTTCCTCCTACCTACGAAGAGATTATTATCTGCATTAGAGAACAGGCTGACTCCATCTCCTTCACAACACGCTCAAAGCCATAGGACGATATTGGTTTTTGCTCCCCTGCTGTGCTGCCATGCACATACGTTTATGAAAGGATGTGGTATTCCTGGCAGAACCGTCATCCACCCACCAAAGAAATCAAAGGAAATCTCCCTTGTGCGCAGCCGATGTAAATTCCAGGTGAGGAAAGATGTGGGTGCAAATTGCAGATTCACTTATTTCGGATATTAGATGGATCCGTACTTTATAAACCCAGGATTATGCAAATATTTATTAGTGCCAGCAACAATACCCAGTTGCACTGGGACAAACCAGGGGCAAAATAATGCCAGCCAAGCTTCAGCCATTGATCTCTGTTTTAACTAATACAGTTAAGCTGCAAATCAAACAGTGATTTCCAGACTCTACAACCTTGCTTAAAGGTTGTGAATACTGTCTACATAGGAACAAGAAGGATGGCTTGCTTTCTAGAACAGCCCTACATTATGACAACAGGTAGGTGAGAGGTGCTACAGACTGCAGTCCCAGGGTGCAATCCTAACCTGGAGTTAGTCCAGCAAAGTTTGGTTGGCACAAGGACCACTGTAAAGTGCGTTTGGACCACTCTCAGATTCAGGGAGGATGGAGCACATCTGTGTGCTGGCCTCTCTGACTCAGAGAGTCATCCAAACACACTTTACAATGGCCCTTGTGCCAGCCAAACTTTGCTGGCCTAACTGTGCCAGCCTAACTCCAGGTTTAAGATTGCACCCCCAGAAGACAGATGACATAGTTTCAGGGAACCTGGAGATGCATTGTGTGGATGCTTTCAAATGGATTGATATGAGAGCAAAATTCTGCATCAGAGACCCCCCCCCCAACCAAGGGTCAGACGTGGACTCAGAGGAATCCCCTGTCACTCCTCCGACTTCCATATATTTATTTATTTATTTATTTATTAATAGATTTTTACCCCGCCTTTTGTGCCCGAAGGCACCCAAGGCGGCATTACAAAATATATATTAAAAATACAGCATAACAATTAACATTAAAAACAGTTAAAACAGTATTAAACAACAATAGCAAACAAAATAAAAACACAATTTAAAAAACAATTTAAAAACAATTTAAAAAACAAAACAAAAACAAACCCCGTGGATCATAATAACCAGCAGGCCAACCTGTCAGCAGTTAAAAGTTATAGTGGCATATTGCAACGTGAGCATGGATTCTCTGCATCTCTTGGAATCCCCATCCCATTGTTGCACATTCCCAATCACAACTCATGCAGGTGCAAAGAACCTTTGTGTGATGAAAGTGTTATGGAAAAAGTAGATAGAAGTTACCACATTTTATGGTGCCCTCTGCATGAGAGCATTAGCATGCAGACTGGCTGTCAATCCTCACCACATAGCTCAAGATTTGTGTGGAGGCAAAACATGATGTTTGCAGGATCAAGACTTGAGTGAGGTTCCTCAGGGCAGCAGCTAGTCACTCAGAGTCTTTTTTGTCACCCACCCAGTGGTGTCATCTACTCTCTCGTAGACGGAACGCTGGGCGGGACTTACGCGTGATCGGCAGCCCGTCCACTCACTTCCGCTTTCTTCCTGCTCACCGCGCGGCTTTCCCTGGCCTCAGAGGGGGCGCCTGCTCGCCGGGGGGGATGGGTGGGGGGGGCGCCAGGTGCCTGGGCGAGCAGGTGCCCCCTCCGAGGCCAGGGAAAGCCGCACGGCGAGCGGGAAGAAAGCGGAAGTGAGTGGACGGGCTGCCGATCACGTGTAAGTCCCGCCCAGCGTTCCGTCTACGGGAGAGTAGATGACACCACTGCACCCACCCCCACAGAAAGGATCACATGAGTTGTGACCAGGACTGGGGCTGGGGACACTTGGGGCCAGGATGAGATTCAGCTTGCGTTAGTCAGGAATTGGGGTGTGGCAGAAGTCAATAAAGTTGTTTATGAATAACTGGAAACCACTCATTGACTTCCTGCATGAGAAAGGAAATATTGATTCAACAAATTATGGACTTGATGAATAGGTATATCATTTAGACAGAAAATACTTCACTGAAGATTAAATTAAATGATAAGGAGATTAAAGAAAGAAGTATTAAAGAAGGGAATAAGAGGTTGGTTGAGAGACACAATTTTTAATTTGAGTAATTATGAATATTTTGTAGAGGATGTAAGCAGTGGTGTCATTCAAATGATTTAGGAACAGGAACTCACTATTGAGTTCAAATTCAAATGTTGGAAGAAAAAACACCGGAAGCAGCCACAGAGCCCGTTAGGATCTGGAACGCCCGTTCTGGTCCGTTCCCCCTGAATGACATCACTGCCTTCTCCCCAGTGGTCTGCAGACTCACCAGAGCAGCTGCTGACTCCACGTGTGTGGCTGGAGGGAGCGAGGAAGGGGGCTGTGCAGGATGGGACTTCCCCACTGCAGCCCTTCCCCCTTCGCTCCCCTAGGAATCCGGAGTCGCTCCCTTTAACCCTCTGAGTGCCGGCCAACCAAGAAGAAAAGCTCTTTGCAGAGGAATTGGGAGGGGGGAGGAGGGAGAGTGAAGTGGGCGGGGTCAGCCCTAATTTTAACTAGTGGAACTGAGTTCCCCCGCGTTCCCCCTGCATGACATCACTGGATGTAAGGAATTTAGATATGTTACTTCGTGCTTACTTTACATATTCCAAATTTAGTTGGTATTTCTTTTTCTTTATATAGTTGTGATTCTGTTTGTTTCAGTTGTTGTAAAAAAAGAAAAAAAAGGAATTGGGATGTGATAGCGTCAGTGTCCATACCTTATCCCCCCACCCAGCCACCTGCACTTTTTTTTCTTTTTGCCTGAACCAGGAGACATCATTAAGGGTGAAAAGTATCTGATGTTATCTGCTTACCGTACTTCTCTCTCTCTCTCTCTCTCTCTCTCTCTCTCTCTCTCTCTCTCTCTCTCTCTCTCTCTCTCCCCTTCTTTGGCAGCCAATGTTTTATCTCATGTTTGCTAATAATCCTGAGCTGGAACATCTCATTCACAGAGAAAACAAGCAGAGCCTGAGGGTTCACCCTCCGAACACCAATCAATGCTTTTGACAGCATACTTGCTGTGCTTGTGGTAATATTCCAAGGGCCTAAATATTGCCTTCTGGTAGTCAGGAGTCTTGTTTGCTCCCCATGGCTCTTACCCTACGTGCTCTTGCAATACATTTCTGTCTTCCTTGTTCTTTTATCTTTCCTACAAACACATTCCAAAGATTCGGTAAATTTGCAGTCGGTGACTTTCATAAATCAGGTACATTTTTAAAGCACAAAATCTTTGTTTATTAATTGGTGCCGATTCTATGCAAAAATCAATGAAAGCAGCAAGTGGTTTGCCTCCTGCACCCTCAGGGATTCCACATAAAGCAACAGTATTCACCCTGCCACATTTTTAAGCTCATCTATTCACTTCAACTATTTAACACAACACACAACTATTTCATAATTATTCTGGCTAATTATTTCTGCTGCTCTTATAATTATGTCAGGTTAGCCACACAAGAACAGATCTAAATTCTTTTCAGCTTCTACAACTTAAGGGTGTGGACAGGATCCTTTGGAGCACAAAGCCGTCTGCTTGCCTGCTTGACCCATGCCCAGTTTGGCTCCTCAAATCTGCGCAGGGCTGAGTGGACAGGGAAGGTTGTTAATTCAGCTTTGATGGGAGAGGTGTTGCCAATTGCTTTAAAGCAAGTTATGATTCACCCCTCCTGAAGAAACCCTCCCATAATCCATTGTATTGGAGAATTATAAGTCAGTTTCTAAGTGTCCATTTCTGGACAAGATAATGGAGCAGGTGGTGGTTGGATGAAACAGACTTCTCTAAATCAAGGTGCTCCAGACTGGTACCCGTCCTGCTCCTTCCCCTGGGAGAACAGCACTTACTGTTCCACTGGGGAGCCCCCACAAAGTCCCTCCAATAGCCCCCAATCATCACCCGCTTCCAGGTTCTGCTATTCCAGTGGGCTTTGCACCTGGATTTCCGGGCACACATGGCTGGCTGGAGCAACAATTGGGGGCTATTGGAGGGACTTTGCAGAGGCTCCCCAGTGGAACGATAAGAACCATTTGCGACAGGGAAACCTTTGCTGGCGTGCAGCTATCTCCACTTTGGAGACAACAGATCTAGATCACTTTCAATCCAGTTTTAAGCCTAGCTTCAGTGCAGAACCAACTTTGACCACCCGGGTGCGTGATCTACACCAGGGACTGGGCATGGAGACTGTGTTCTCGTTGGTCCTGCTGGATCTCCCTGCAGCCTTCAACACCATTAATAATGGTGTCCTCAGCTGTTTACTAAGGTAGGGTGTCAGGGGCACTGTTTTGCAGTGCTTCCAGGCCTTCCTGGGTTATGGGTCCTAGGCAGACATGTCATGTAGATGGTACGCGGGGGTACGCGAGTACCCGTTCCTACGATTAGGGCTGGCCCTGCCCATTCGCCCGCCCACTCATCGACTCCGTCAGCGCTCCGCTCCGCCCCCTGCAACGTTTGAATTGCCTGCACGTTTGAGTTGCCTGCACGTTCTCAGAGGCAGGCAGGCAGGCAGGCAGGCAGGCAGGCAGCGGAGCGGAGCGAGGGAGACCGACGGCAGCAGCAGTGTGAGCAGGTAGGCTGCCTGGGGCTCCCTCCTGAGGAGGCGCGGTGGTTCCTGGGGGCGGTTCCTGGGTTCCAGCTATGATGGGGCCCCGACACAAGTGCCAATCAAAAGTGAGTACCTGTTGCTAAATCATTTAGATGCCATTACTGGTCCTAGGTGTTATTGGGGGACACTTCTTTGATGCCCTGGCCTTTGGTATGTGGAATGCTGCAAGGTTCCATCTTGTCCCCCAAGTTGATTAACATCTACATAAAAACTGCTGGGAGAGGCCATCCAAAGGTTTGGAGTTGGATGTCATTAATATGAGTATGACACAGAGCTTTTTACCATCTAATCCTGGGGAAGAGGGTAAAATCCTGTAATATTGTCTGAAGCTAATGAGGGTCTGGATGTGGGTTTAGCAAGCTGAAACTAAATCTGAAAAATAACATAGGTCCTACTGGTTCAATACATCACAGCTCTGATGCTGGATTGTCCACATGTTACGAATGGGCTTCAGGCCATCTGCACGAGCAGGTTCGCAGCTTGGGGGTACTCCTGGATTCATCACTGCTCCTGGATTGCCAGTAGTGGCAGTGGCCGGGGGGGGGCCTTTACCCAGCTTAAATTGCTGTGCCAGCTACAGCTGTACTTGTGTTGATCAGACGCAGCCACAGTTATCCATACCATGACGACACTGAGATTTGACTCCTGCAACGCATTCAATGTGGGGCCGCCCCTGAAGACTGTCTGAAAACTGCAATTACTGCAGAATGCAGTGACTCAAAACTGTCAGGTGCTCAAAGGTTTTGATCCAGGCCAGCTGCTGCTCCTGCAACTATGCTGGCTGCCAGTTTGTTTTCATGCACAATGCACAAGGTTGGTTTTGACCTTTAGCCTTATATGTCATATGGAGAGAAGTCCTATATGGATAGGACCAGGGTATTTGAGGAACCCTCTCCTTACATATGAACTGGCCCATTCTCTGAGCTCAGCTGAGAGGATCCTGTTCCGTGTGCTTCCCCTAATGGATTCCAGGTTGTAGTGACCAGGAGCAGAGCCTTCTCTGTGGTGGCACCATTGTTCTCCTGGTAGAATTATGTCCTCCCTGCTAACCTTCCAGTGAAGCTTGAGACTTTTTTTGTTTTGCTTTCCCCTTATGAATATGTTTTGTCTCTGCTGTTTGTATTTTATATTTCTTATACTTCTTGTGCCCGGTAATTATGGAAATGCAACCTATTATTGGTATTCTGTTGCTGTTGTTCTTATTTTGTATTTTTGTACTGATGTTTTCTATTGCATGTTTTTAATTGCTTTTTATTGTATTGCCACCTTGAGTGCCTGATAGTTACAAGGGAAAGGCTGGATCTAAGTCCTAAAATAAAGAAAAATAACTTTCAAATTTGGACATCCATTTTTATCTATTTTAATCCTATCACTGTAATTTCAGCTAAAAAGATACCTGTGAGTGCTTCAGAGTTATTGGTGGCATTGTTTGTTTCGAAAGGGCTTCATGAACACAGCTGTGTTTCCATCACATTGCTAAGGGTTCTCAACCCCTACAAAAGTTTCTGAAATTAAAACGCCACAGAATGAAATAGACACAGCAGGGAGATGTGCTATTTGTCACCCGCAATGTCACTGGCACTAACCAGTAAGAGCCAATGACACATGTGTAATGGCAATCCACACAACACACATTATCACAATAGCCCTGCTACTTTTCCCATGTGTAAAATACTGCCTTTTCAGCATTGGGAAAATGCACATTCAACACTTGTCTGCAAAGGTTACTGGTGAACACACAGAACAAGCCAGCACACACACCCTTCGCCTCACTCACATGTTCACTACACATGGAGGGCAACATCAGTACACATGGAGGGAAATGACCATGAGGCTATAGCTTCTGTCAACACAAGGGAGTTGCACACTGATCCCAGGAGTGTGGGCTAATCCAGTTTCTATTTGCAACGCCATCTTCTTGGAACAAAAACCACTGTGCCTCTCATAAGTAGTCCAAAGGAATGACTGAAATTGCAAAAAGCAAGGGTATTGTGTTTGAAAGCCACTGGCCTTTTCCAACTGTTACCAGGTATCCTAGCTATAAACATGTCACACAACAGTTACTGGTCATGACCATTTTCAAGCTCTCGGACTACCAGAGTGCAGTGAGCTGCAAGTTCACCACTGGTCTCTGGCACACTAGAACTTCACCATATGCCACCTCCTCCTCTATACTATTCAAGGGTTGTTGTTTTTTTACTACTCTGGCCAGAATGTGATGGGTGGTGGATCATCTTTGGAGCATATCCTTGGGTGGTGGAGCATATCTAGAGTCAGATAGTTAGTACTTTGCTTGGCAACCTCTGAACCAGAGCACTGGAGATCTCTGCTAGAAAGGGCAGGGTGAAGATTATTCTGAGTAGATAGGCAGAGTCACTGCCCAGGAAATAGGATGTTGGGGGCTCTTTCAAAATGTTACCCACTGCTTCTGCATGTTCCGTGCTAGCCAATTTCAGAAAGGAGCTGATTTAAGTTAGAAACCATTACGCAAAGGCCCCACCCAAAAGCTCGCTCCCAATAGAGTCTAGGCATCTTTTTTTTTTATTTAATGCACTTTGTCAGCAAGCTTGAAAAATGGATTCTGATTCACTTCTATTTATTTCAGACAATGTTTCTTGGCACCCTGTAAATTCAGCCTATTCATTTCATTTCAGGCGATGCAATCCGGCACAGTCTTAATATTGCCACTCTGTCTTTGTATGCTCGCAAATCTGACAGCCCTGTGCCCGCTGACCCTCCTTCACCCCACCTCCCCAAAATCCCTTCTTTGTCATTTAAAGGGGGGGAAAAACCCACCTTCTGGAATATGTTAAAAAGCCCTTAGCAGAGAATAAGCCAAGCAAGTGTCTCCTTTGCATGAGTTCACTAATGTAGCCAATGAAGAAACACATATGATGAAAAAGTGCTTTAAAAAAAAGAAGAAGAAAGAAAAAAGGGAGAAGAAATTATTCTTTTGGCAAAATCTAAATGGGATTCTATCCAGGTATCATTTGCAAAACATTGGAGGAAATTACATTTCTATTTGGGAATAAATGAGGACCCAGGTGATAATGGAAGAGAGCCCAACGAAATTGAAATTTATGACTTTGCAAATGACTACCAGACAGACGTGCACCCCTGTTAGGGCTTCCTTGCGTTCTCGATCTCCCTGCTTTGAACAGATGAGAAGAGGGCAGTGTTGGAAAATAGAACTAAGCTTTCCTGGGCTCAAGCCATCAAGGGGAGGGAGGGAGAAGAGGGGAAGGAGGCAGTGGGACTAGAAAGGAAAAGATGACATTAGTGCCTGTTATAACATTGTCACCGCCAATGTAAATTGACGTGCTACATAGTCAACAGGACACACTTGGCTGCCTGCAAGTGGGAAGTACTTAAATCTTGGCACTGATAAATGAAATATTTTTAAGGGAGCTAATCAGTGAAAATGGGGTTTCATCAGGCGCTGACATGTCTGGCTTGCTTCAGTGAACCCAAGAGAGAAAAATGATTGCTTAGCACAGACCGGGGAGACACGCACAGTATTGCGCGTGCATGGGGAGATGGAGCCGAGGTGGTGGTAGAGAAGGCTGTTCGGAGGATGCGAACTGTACGTTGATCTGGGCCCCGGCTGCCGCTGAGCTGTTCCCACGTTTCGGGGCCGCACATACCGCCAGCCTCCATTCTCCCTCTCTTCCCCTCGCTCTTCTTCTTGCACAGTTGATAAATGGGTTTGCATGAAATGGAATTGGTGCAAATCCCCAATCTACAGCCTGCTGGGCTCAGTTGGCTCAGCAGCAGGCTAGCCAGTATTTCTGGATAAACACTAATAAATCTTTCTTTTCTTAGTGGCAATCAGTCATTTCCCCTGTCTTTCCTTCTCCTCTCCAGTGTTCACAGTGGTAGAAATTGAGACTCGAGTTAGGAGGTACTTGGACATTCCGGTTAGAGGGGGAATGGAGAAGACACTGTGGGGAGCAACAGAGGGGCCTAGAGGGCGACTGAAATAGGGAAAGGGATGTGAGTGGGGCCAAGAAGCTGGTAAGGAACACTGTGAAGGTGGCAAGGGGAGACTGAAGCAGCAGTACCATCATGGGTTGCTTAAATGAATGGCACCTCAAGCACAACTGATTATGGACCCTGTAAAAGGTGGGAGAACTGTTTTTGGTTTTATCTCAAGCCATGGAAAGAATACAATAGTGAAGAGGATAGGCAAGTCTGAAAATCTGTTGAATGAGGCCCTGTTCCCAGCTTTACAATGCACCACCTGAGTCAACTGTGTCGGGTTTTCGGCAGCCTTGATTTCTCTTGATATGGTGACACCACAGTACATGGTGACACCACAGTACATCAGGCGGCCTTGTCCTCAAGTGTGCAACCAAAGTGATATGCATAACGCATACAAACAGCAGAGCATGGTGGTGCAGCTGCCTTTCGTAAGCTAAGTAGGTTGGGGTAGGGCTAGTGCCTAGTGTTGCAGTTTCACACCACACACTCCAGAACTGGTTGAAACTGGCA
>JAJKFI010033885.1:17114-42827 GCA_029204185.1 Lerista edwardsae
GGTCCACAAGCCCCCAACTCTGCTACAAACAATCCAAACAAACAACACCTAGATGGGCAAGGAGCCCACACATGTGCTCCCTTGCGCCACTGTGGAAGAAAAGCAAGGTACAAATATAATAAATAATGACAGAATACACATGTAGGTACTCTTGATCCATACAAACAGTTCAACTCAGGGCCCAATCCAATCCAACTTTCCGACACTGATGCAGCTGCAATGGCAGAAGTGTACGGAGGGTGTTGCAAAGGGAGGCAGGCGCAGTGGGCGACAGCTGTGGTGGGCCACAGCAATGCACAACAACCCGCATGCTTTTTGCCCCCCCCATCCTACCTTGCATTTAGATTGCCCCTAAATGGAGCTATCCTGGGCACAGGGGTGTGCAGCGCAGAGGGCAGGGCAGCAGCAATGGCATCACCCCAGCCCTGGCGCACTGCAAGCCAGGTACATCTCTGCGCAATAGAGCCTCAAGGTTGGCGAACAAATGGAGGCCTCCATGCCTGCCTCCCCACTTTATTGGCATGGCTGCTTCATCACTGGAAACTTGGATAGGGTTATACCCTTAGAAATGGCTACAAGGTGCTCCTCTAGCAATGCAGAAATGTTTAATCATACATAATTTTACAGCTTTTGCTAAAGTTTGCTGAAAATAAAAAAAGGTTTTTTTTTAATTTTTCTGGCAACTTATTGTTCTTTTTTAAAGTGTGTGTGTGTGTGTGTGTGTGTGTGTGTGTGTGTGTGTGTCCCCTGAAAAGGAAAAAGGTTATACAAAGGCAGCTAATTCTGTGTTTTTCTTACCACACTGTTGTCCTGACCATGCAAGGAAACTAAGGAGAAATCAAACAATGTCTGTCTTCAATGAACTGGCCCAGGCACATGACATACTTTGTTCCTTGTGGGACGGTATGTTTGGGCTTGCAGAGCAAAATGTGCCAAATTCTATACCGTTTCTGGGCTAGCCTTTAATAGGCACTGAAGATAAGCAAAGCAGGAGGTGGGGTGGCCATCCTTTCTTAAGCCAATTGCTTGGCAAGCATCAGAGATGGTTGATATTTCCTTAAAAGGAATGAGTAGTGAGTGATTGAGAACATTTTTTCCCCTTAATGGCCTGGAATCTCTTTCCAGCACTGCAGGAAAGGTGAGGCTCTTCAACTAATGGCAAAGAAATACTGTACTTTTGTTGAGTTCGAATTCGGACCCCGACAACAATGGTGACAAACTCTTGGCTGATGTTAACTGAACCATATGCAGCCAAAGGGCTGTCGGAGTTCATGCTCTGGCTTGAAGAATTCGCTGCCTGCTTTGCGGTGTCTGCTTGCTTTCTATAGGTTCTGATAGTTTATTTGTAAGTAAGATACATATTTTCAAAGGTAATCTCCAGTGCTCACTCATTTGTATGACCCTGAATCCTGCCAGCTTCTCATGTGCTGGTTCTATTGGCCCTGTACAGGTGCATGAATGGTCAGCAGCACCCAGCAAAGCCCCCAGACACCACCATTCCATGCCTTTGCATGACAGAGCCATCCTCAGCCCTGACTGCCCTGGGGGTCTCCTTCCAGTCTCCTTCCAGTAAGCCAAGGGCAGCCCTCACCAACTATATCAGCACAGTTCTAAAGGGAGGTGGAGCACACACACACCATCTATGAATTTAGCCTCTTGTTTCCCTAAGTCCACCTTTTACAAAAGAGAAATTCATACAGAAACCTTTGATAGCTTGGCCAGTCCTAACAATCTGAGGCTTTTATCTGTATTAGAATAATGGCCTTTGTTTGCGAATATACAGTCACAGTAAATATCCAGTTCAACATGAAATAAATCCTGAGCAAGGAAGTTCCCTTTATTCCTTTAGATTACCGGTAAGTTGCAGATCACCTAGTGATTACAGCAATACCTTCCTGTGCTTTGATCTTTCAGCTGTTTTCGGTTATAACCGCATTTCAAATTTCATCCTTGTGCTTTTCTCCTTCGTCCAACCTTACACAACATTTGTGAACTTCTCAGGTTTATATTTCTTTTATTTCTGTTTATTTGGGCTTTGCACCCATTCACATGTGCTTTATAGTTATTTATGTTTTTTGGCGGGCCAAAAATAAATTTGCAAGCTAAATAACGCGATGCTTTGACAGCGGTTTTTTTGTTACTTTCATCCATGCTCTGGTTTCTAACCGGAAGAAAGTGTACGGTACGTCTTGCATCGATATCGCCAGCGCATAAATAAGAGTCAATCAAATCTGTGTGCATCTTATGCTAAAGCCCAAGCCTGCCTTGGTGTGCACCAACCCAGGCAGATCTAAGGGAGGGCAAAGCTCTAAGTTTTGCAAGAAGCCTTACCTTGCAATGGAAATCACTCCTCTCCTGCACCGTTTTAGCCAATCCTCACAGTGAAAAGCAACATCTTGGCATTGCTTACTGGCTACAGCAGCAAGGGAGAGGAGGGATTTACATGACAGGGTAAGGCTCCTTGCAACACTTAGAGCTTTGCCCTTCCTGTACATCCGCCTCTGCACCAACCTTTGTTTCTTTCTAGGTTGGAAAAAGAAGGGGGCAGGCAGAGCAGAAAAGAATGTGTTGAAGAGAGAGGTTGACTTAAGCTTGAGAAGCTTTAAAGCACTGGTCTTGTCTCCTCCACACTTCCTCTTCCACTCAGTCCCCCTCTTATTTTTCCATCCAGGAAGAGGAGAAGAGGTTGGTGGGCAGACAGAGATGGGCATCTCCCACCAGTCTGCTTCCTGAGGCAGCCACCTCAGTTAGCCTCATAAATGGGCCACCCCAATTTTTAATCATTCAGATGCTTGGACTGCTTTGAACGGAAGACGGCTAAGCTCCTAATTTCTCCCCATCTTGAGCATTAAATATAGGAATCAGGCTAGGTGCAGCTGGGCAGAAAAAGAACATTTCATTAGGCACAGCTTGTAGTTAGTTAGCTGGTTTGAAGACAGGCAGACTATTTCAGTTGTCAGTAATGATATCAAAGTGACCAAGAGGTGCCCATTATATTTGCAAAAATATATTCAACAGTTGAAAAAATATATTCAACAAAGTAGCATTGAGCTATCGGAGTGAAAACTGTATAGTATTTTCCCCAGACAGCAAATAGGGTAGACTGAGTGTTGGAAAATTGCAATAGCCTTCCAAAAGAAGCATAAGCTTGAGAGCAGACATGCAGACTGTATGCAACAACCAACAAATAGAAATGTATTCAATGTGCAGGAAAAAAAAAATCGGATCATATGGAAAGGCCCCTAAGACAGTGGTTCCCAAACTGTGAGCCGTGACTCCTTGGGGAGCCACAGAAACCAGCTAGGAGAGCTGAGGAATCCTCACAAAAAAACTACCACCCTGTATAATATATACAGTGGTTCCCAAACTGTGAGTCAGGACACACTAGTGTCCAAGCCAATTTCAGATGGGTTGCAAAGCACCTAGAGCAGCCACATTGAAGATATGGGAAGATGGGATGCTGGAAAGGGGAGGGGCTTTGTAGCTATTTTGCTTGTGTCAAGGTTGTAAATAGGCTTGTTTTTTCTTTCTGATTCACTTTGCTAGTGGAAAATGGCTGAGAAAGAACCCAAGTTACTGCTGCTTTCTCAGGAAGGCGGCAGGCTCTGCCGTCACATTGTCCGCACTTCCAGTGGGTCCCAGACAGATTGTCATTCTAAAAAGTGGGTCCTGCTGCTAAAACGTTTGAAGACCACTGATGTATAGGATTGTAGCCCTAGAGGGGAGCCCCAATGGCCCAGTAGGTCAAGAGAGCCGCCAGTCGAAAATGTTTGGGAACCACTGCCCTAAGAGGCTACGTGATCAGCACAAGTCACTTCCTGAAACTAGATGCTCTGATCCCCATCAAAAGTGTTCTTGGGCAAGCTATGCTGCCTTCGTAGCTAGAAGTCAAATTGCAGCAAACAACAATATGACTTCATTGAAGGATAGCAAGGGAAGGAAATGTGAGACTTTAGGCCAGTACAATTAAAGCATTCTTACGTCAAGAACAAATTTTGAAGGCAAAGCAAGGGTACAGTGGGCTGGCCAGCAAAGGAAATCATATATACTGTACTCCTTCAGGTCAGAATTATTGAAAACAAAATCCAAGCGACATGAAACAGACTGTTGTTATCAGCACAGGCAAATGAGTTCTCTGCTCTGTTCATTGTTCAGCCCATAGAAGGCCAACGGCTTGTGTATTTCCTCACCAAATGCTTGTCTTTTGTGCATTTCCTGGGTGAAGGGCTGTCATTTGCGTCAGTGGCAATTAAACAGACATGGTTATCCGAGGCTCGGACGTAGTCTGTCGGTCAGGCACAGCACGTAGGTGCATGGCAGGTGCCAAGGAATCCTTACGCTTCAAATTCTTCACTGTGCACCTGGAATTCTCATCTGGACCACCACAGAAAGAGAGTCATCACATTACTGGGAAACAGACCCTCTACATCAGGCATCCGGCCACTCTGTATTGCACTTTGGAGGGCAAGAGAGTCCTTTGACTTGTAAAGCTCCTCAGCAATAGGCTGATCTAGCCCTCAGTGCAGGTGTCCTTGGCAAATTAAGGCCTCCTAGTCCCTCAAATGATTTTTCCCCTTCCTTATGCCTGGAGCCATGGTTCCCAAACTGTTAGTGGGGACCCACCAGCAGGCTGCGACCCAATTTTTGGTGGGTCACAAAATTGATATGCTGATAGCTGACAAGGAAAATGTACAGAGCCCTATGGAAACTGAAAGGAGCAGCATGCGCGTGTTTACTCCTGAGTAGGTAGACATGCCTTGGCTCTTATTGAAAGCCAGGTGACAGGGAATGCAAGGCCACCAGAATTCAGACACGGATCTTACCTGTAGCGCCCCATGGCATGAGCCATGGGGCACGGAGCAGCGGTGGGGTGCCATTGTATGCGGTCTGGGAGAGACCGCGAAGTTTCTCGCCCTCCCGCCTGCCCACACCTCCCTTACGCTCCGAAAATAGAGTGTTTCCGGGGTAAGGGAGGCGTGTCTGCATGACGCGCGGGGGCGGGGTGGGGGGCGCGGTTTCAGCGCCTGCCTTGGGGCACACTCCTGGCCCAGACCGCCTCTGCCAGAATTGTCCGTATTCAGTGAAGGTGGAGCTCCACAAATGCTCCAGAAGGTAATTCCTTCCACCATAGTAAAAAAAAAAAAAAAAAGATAAAAACAAGGGCTTGAGCAGCTGGTAAACTTTTTTTTAGTCTCGAAAAGCTAGGTGAGTCCTGATATAGTGTCATTTTAAAAAGTGGATCCTGGTGCTAAAACGTTTGGGAACCACTAGTGTTGAGCAGAGGTCATCAGACCACAGCTCTAAGGCCAAATTGGCACTCCGGAAGACCCCTTGCCAGGTGATGGGGCCAGCCCACAGCAACTTGCTGAGGGAAAATAAGTACAGTTCAACCTTGGAATCCATTGGGGTTCTGTCCCAGAGCCCCCCACATATACTGGGGACTCAATTTAAATGCCCTTATGTATGATTTGGCCCTCATGCCAAAATGTTTGGAGACCCCTGGCCTAGAGGATGCCTCCATGATGCTGCCACTCTCATTTCCCCCAGTCAAAACTCCCCTTTTGCACAACCCCCAGTGCCTATGCCTTCCTGTAGCCCAGCATACGTTCATGTTGGCACTCTTTCCCCACCCCCGCTTACCCCTCCTTTACTTCTGCTGCCTCTCATTCCCATTTCCAGATGATAACTCCCTTGGAATAGGGCCTCTTATTTTCTGTAATGTACCATGTGTGAAATAGTAATGAGTTTGCATGGATTACATAATTATGGATTTACAAGCAGTCTGAAGGAAAGATTCATGGCCTGGCTCTATCTACGACTGTTCAGACGTGTGCCCAGGAAGGATGCTGGACCTCTTACAGACCAGGAAAGTAAAAACTTGGCAAAGGAATGAAATTTATGAGAAACCCCAAAGTAGATGAAAGTAAGCTCCTCCTTCTCTTCCACTGAAGATCCTCTCTTATGTGCAGTAGTTTAGCAGGGCAATGTTAAGACCCTACTCTCCCACCACTGCCCACCACCACCACCACCACCACCACCATTCTCCTCTTGGACCAGGAACTGGAACAAGACCTTGAGTACAATTGGGAAAGCAGGAAGTAGTGTAAATTCTGCTTTTCCCCCAAACACTGTGCTGGCTCCTTATTCCAGGGGTTCTCAAATGTTTTAGCACCAGGACCCACTTTTTAGAACAACAATATGTCCGAGACCCACCAGAAGTGATGTCATGGCCGGAAGTGCCGTTCTTGTGACGCCAGAGCCTGCTGTTTCCTGAGAATGCAGCAATGTTGGGTTATATCTCAGCCATTTTCCAATGGCAAAGTGAATCAGAAAGAAAAAAGCCTATTTACAACCTTGACACAAGCAAAGCAACCACACAGCCCTCCCCCTTTCCAGCACCCCATCTTCATATATTTTCAATATGGCTGCTCTATGTGCTTTGTGACCAACCTGAAATTGGCTTGTGACCCACTGGTGGCTTGTGATCCACAGTTTGGGAACCACTGCTCTATTCTAAAGGTAGGGGCCTCTTCAAATATGAAATGCACACCTGATCAAGCTTCAGTCACATTTCACATTCGAGATGAGCAGAGGAGCAATTCCCTGTCTGCAGGACTCTGCACTACATTGGATAGAACAGGCAGGGCTGGCTTCACATATGCTGGGTTCAGTGGTGTCGCCCTACCGGTTCGCTGGGCGGAGTTATCTCGGCTGCAGGGAGGGTTTCCACGGTGATCGGCAGCGTGCTCGCTGACTCCCGTTGCGTAATGGCGAAAGCCCGCCCGCAGCTTGAAGTTGTCCATTGATGCCCTGATGTTGGCTGCCAAGAAGTGAAAAGGACATTTGAGGGGATGAAACAGATTTACAGCCCAATCCTATCCAACTTTCCAGCCTAGATCAGCTGCAATGCAGCCCCAGGGTAAGCGAACAAACATTCCCTTACCTCGAAGAAGCCTCCATGACTGCAAGATGCTGCACACACCCTTTTGGGACAGCTACACCAGAGCTGGAGTGTTGGATAGGATTCGGCCCTTAGTGAGGAAGGGCACAGGCGTGGCAATGACTAGCAGAGCAAAGGGACCGTTTATATTTGAGTTGAGGAAAGAGGCAGCATGAAACAGGCACTTTACTTGGGTGGGGTTTTTTGTGTTCACTTAGGGCTGGTTCATTAGGGTTAGGCTATGGAGAGAATCCCCCACTATAATATGGAATATTTTGGTCGGATCATTGCTGTGGGAACCTCAGTCTCCCAGATCTCGGGCAGCCAGAGAAGCTATGTATCCTTGTTTTCTGCTGAGTTTTGAGCACTGATGTTTTAATTAAAATTATATTCTCAGGTGATTTAAGGAATCGCAATAGGATGAAGGATGAAAGGCAGTTTCTGAATTATCCAGAGGCCAAGCCAATTAGAGTCTTAAAGGCTGAGGGAGAAAGGTTTCACCTATAAGAATATCACTAACATTAGATGCAATGCCAACACAAGCATTCAACATACATATCATCGCCACAACTCACTGGGGCTAAATTCTATTTAAATAAAATAAAATAAATCACACCCAGCATTTATCTATGTTTTTTAGCCACTATAAACTTGTAGCAGTGCTTTGATTTATTCTTGCTGTTATGCAGTGAGTTAAGGGTACATTGCATTTGAAAGGGAGAAAAGAAAGGGGGCAGGAAATATAGCCTAAATTGTTGGTTTCGTGCAATATTTTGGTGTCATTATTCAAACCCGAGCTTGCTTGACTTCACAGAGGGAAAAAAAACAGCCCCTTACCCACTAGCAAAAGATATTAAATCGTTTTTCTGTTTTACATATTTTCAAGTAAGCTGCAACCTTTTCCATAAAAAATTATTGTAGTTATGAATTTGTTTTTCTAGATGCATTGTCATCTTTATTCCGTGTGTGTGTGTGTGTGTGTGTGTGTGTGTGTGTGTGTGTGTGTGTTTTGGAGTGGTGTGTGTTTTGGAGGGGAAAAAGAAATAACTCATTATTGTGTCAGAATGAGAGGTGGAAAACCACAAGGGAGTCTTTGTTAAAATGTTTAAGTATTAATTTCTTTCATGATGAATTTTCAACTGTCATTTTCTTAATATCATGCACATGAAATAATCATGTCTTAAAACGCTCAGCAATCAAAGGACATTTTTATTTCATGATCACCCTGGGAATTGCAGTTCAAACCTTTTTTTCTTTCTTTTTTTATGATGCTGTGATGTAAGTACAGGGTGATCCCACCCCCTCCTTCATTCCAATAATTCACTCCTACTGACTCTTACACCTATAAGTCTTTAATTATTGGTCCTCTATGAAGGCAGAGTGATGGTTCACATTACCTATTTAGGTATTTTTCAAGCTACAGGAAACCATGATTTCCAGGATAATTCTGGTCCCATTTCCTTTGGCAGAAATGAAAAGAGGGAGAACAGTCTGAATAAAATATTTCAAATCTTTATTTAAGCTGAATTTTGGTTTATACAGCCTTCTATGCTCTGGAAATTAAAGCAGCTAATAAGACTTGGGCCCAATCCAATTTTCCAGTGCCAGTGCAGCCGCAATACAGCTCCGAGGTAAGGGAACAAATGTTCCCTGTCTTTGAGGAGGCCTCTGTTACTGGCCCACCACCACCACAGGATGCAGTGCACGCCACAATGTCACAGCTGCATCAGCACTGGAAAGTTCGCTAGGATTGGGTCCTTTATTATCTTGCCCATCCTTTCAATGACCTTTTGCAGTAGCTCGTTGCTATTCCCATTTCACAGATGATCAAACTGAGGTTGGAGGCAATACAGTGACTTGCTTTAATAAGTTTGTGGCTGAGCTGGGATCTGAATCTGTATTTGCCATGTCCAGTTTCAGAACAGGCTAAACTGTCCCCGTGCCGTGTCCCCGCCCCGTGCGTCGTCCAGCCATGCCTCCCTGCACCCAGAATAATAATAATAATAATAATAATAATAATAATAATAATAATAATAATACTTGGTATTTATATACCGCCTTTCTTGGTCATCAGATTGCTCCTTTGACTTTAATTCAAGGCGGTTTACATAGGCAGGCATTTCTTAAACCGCAAGGGTTTTTACAAATCACAACAACAATGTTCTAATCTTACAAGAACTACTACATGCAGATGACACTTTCATATCCAGTCCTTCTATCTGGCCACACGAGTGCCTTCCCCCGGCTGACAGACGGCTTCTTTTGCTCTCACCAAAGAAAGAAACAGCTGCCCCAGCAACTCCCCTCTCACAGGCAGCTGGAGAACAGCTCAAGTCTTATCAGCCACGTTCTTCAAGGTCTGTTGCACACGGAAGCTTCCGGTGTTCTCAAACTGGCGACCTTCGGATCTTATCTTCAGGCAAAAGCAGGCTTTAACCCTCTCGACTAGATCTTCTGCCCTCAGAATAGCTCTATTTTGGAGCGGAACGGACGCCAGGGAGGGTGGGTGGGCCAGACAGCGCGCAGGTTACTCCATACAATGGCGCCCTGCCACTCCGCCACTGCCGGTGCCCATGGCTCGTGCTACCCTGGGCTACACCCTTCCTCCACCTCTGGACATGGGAGATTGCAATTAGGATTTCCCCATACTGTTTTTTGTTTGTTTTAAAATAATAGCAGCCATGGTGGCTCCTGAATTAAATCAGGACAACAGCACTAGGGGAGAATTTAAAAAAAACAAAAACCTCCCAGCATAATAGTCCCAATTCAATTCCCTCCTTCCCTATTGCTGCTATTGAACCATGTGAGATCCTAATCACAGATCAAATGTGTTGAATCTAGTTGAGTCCTGAGCCACTATGCTCTCATGTGGCAAGCGAATGATTACATTGCCTAATTATAATGGAAAAAGTGTAGTTGTCTGGACCACCACCACCTCGTGTGATTAAAGACATGTATCCTGAGCCAGTGGCATTCCTAGAGGCAAAATGCTGTTTTCAGGCGCCTGCGTTCCTGTGTAAGGTGGCCCCTCCTCCTCACTTTCAGAGCCTTTCGCAGCTCAGAGACCAAAGCTGAGCCACAAAAGTGTTTGGCCCCCCTCTAGGAACGCCCCCATCCTGATCCCTCCTTTTTACATTCAGGTGAATTTGGATCAGCTTCCCTAACTAAAGCAAAGTTAATCTCACATAGGTTAGCAGCATATGTGGAGGAAATGTTCAGATGCTTTGAAACTAAGAGAACTGGCCCAAATTTAGTAGATGAATGGGAAGGGACCAAGACGTGCCTTCATATTGAGTGCACCCACCTTTGAGTGCACAGGATGCTGTCTGATGCTGCTTTGGATCTGCTACTACCATCTCTGACACAGCATGCTTTTAAAAATGCCCCTAAGCTTACTCAAAGCTCCTTTGTTTGTGAAGTCCCTTTAAATACAGCCAGAAGGCCCCCATTTCCTAGTTTGCAAAAACTCAGATGAAGAATAGTAGGAAGCAGAGTGTTGGCTTTCCACTTGCTCTTTGTAAGTGGGAGCAAGCAGATCAATGCATGATGCATCTGTATTGGCTGAAGAGAGACAGTAGAAAACAATGGGTGAAGGGCACTCTGGATCCACCACTCCCCCCTGCAGTCTGACACAAGCCACATCAGTCTGCTTCATAGCTTGGCCAGCCCTAAAGGGCCAGAGAGGAAAGGGTGTATGCAGCTAGTGTATTCTTACCCTTGCCTGTGAGTGAGAAGAAGGTTGAGATATGAGCCGAGCCTTGGAGAATCAGGTGCAAACCAAATGCTAAAAGAAATGTAAAAAGAAAGGATATACTGTACACAGTGGCAGATCTAAGGGAGGGCAGAGCGCTAAGTTTTGCAAGAAGCCTTACCTTGCAGTGAAAATCACTCCTCTCCTGCACCGTTTTAGCCAATCCTCACAGGGAACAGCAACATCTTGGCGTTGCTTACTGGCTCCAGCAGCAAGGGAGAGGAGGGATTTACATGACAGGGTAAGGCTTCTTGCAACACTTAGAGCTTTGCCCTCCCTGTAGAAACGCCTCTGACTGTACACATTTAACAAGTGGTTGCAAAACATCTCAAGCCATAGTTTCAGAGAAAGACATTTTGGAATTATAAGGGGGGCGTTGATACATCAACAAAGCAGAAAACACCTGATCAAAATAAAAACAAAGCAATTTCCCAATAATTGAACTGGCAGAAGATATATAAAACACTGACCAGCAAGGCTGTACAAATCAGTGGCATTCCTGGAGGGGAGGCAATGCTAAGTTTTGCAGGAGCCTGAGCTTTCCCCCTCACCTCCAGAGCCATTCATGACTCAGAGAGCAAAGCCTCCAAGTCAGCTCTCCAAGGTGATGGGAAGGGCTGTGTTACAAAGGAGCTCAGGCTCCTGCAAAACCTAGTGTTTTGCCCCCCCTCTAGGAATGCTACTGGTACAAATATGAAAGTAACAAATGAAAGGGAGCCCATTATCGTCGAGGTATCAGACTAATGTGAAGTTTCTTTTAAGAAAAAAAAGGAATAGAAATTGAATTATGTGAGGCTGTTAATGGGGAAAACAGTATATGCATATTGCCTGTAGGCTGTGTTTTGAGAACATACAGAGGAAGCAAAAAGTAGTCAAAGAATGGGAGTGTTCCCATTTCTAGAAGTGTGCGAGCTGATGGAGAAAAGAATAATGGAAAGCCTCAAATCTGAAAATCAAGATGCTGTAAAGCATCAGCAGAGCATAGCTTTGCAGTGGGAGAAATGCAGCCCTCTGGTACACACTGACATTTCTTTGAATGACATTTGTCACAATATTGCTTTATTATACCATTTGCATTTTCAGTTAAAGGTTAAACATGTGTTTTTGCATCATTTAAAAGTGACCCTTAAGGAAAACTTTGATCTAAGGATGCCAGCATGGTTGAAACACACTGGGGAAGGAAAAAAGATCTGGCCCATGGATCCGCCCCATGGGCCAGAGTTTGGAGCCCCCTGATTCAGTATGTTTAGTCCTCAGTATGTTCAGTATTAGTCTTTACAGTAATGTTCAACAAACACCACTTTTGTTTATAACACAACAGGGCCTCTGGAGAATGAAGGTCGATTCCACACTAATTGTTTAGGGAATTAAATTTACTTATTTATTATTTACATGTATATCCTGCCCTTCATCATCTGGACCCAGGCGGTTCACAACACCATCATAAGAACAATCAATGCAATCAGATAATTAACTACCCAAATCATGTAACAAAGCATAGTCCATTCATATTGCAACAAGGAATTCAGGTGGTTTGCGGAACGAAGAGATTTTTCCATAGCCTTTCAAAGATGGGGAGAGTTATAAGCTTCCTGCACCTCCCAAAGCAATGCAGTCCAAGCTTTGGCTTCATCATATTCTGGGAATCTCCTCAGAAGATCTTAAGGTGCTGAGAGCTCAAGACATGGAGGGTTTTGAATGTGAGAAGCAACATCTTCAGCACCCAGAGGTTAGCGAGCAGCCAGTGTAGCTCCTACACATAGTATCAATCAAGTAGTATTTATATACCGCTATTCAACAAAAAGTTCACAAGCTGTTTACAAGCAAATAATATCACATTCAATGGCTCCCTGTCCCAAAAGGGCTCACAATCTTTAAAAAAAATGCAGAATAGCAGCAACAGCCACTAGAAAAGACACTATGGGTGCAATCCTACCCCGCGCTGGAATAGCACAGCCGGCCGGCCAGCACCATATCCAGTGCTGGGTAGGTGGAGGCTGGAGCCTCCCGCAGCAAGGAAGCTTGCGTTCCCTTACCATAGGGGAATCTCCAGCCTCCCCTATGGGCTCCTCGGATCTGCGTCCGCTAAAGAGCGTCAGCTAAAGATCGGGCGCAGATCCGAGGAGACTGCACGGCCCGAATTGGGGCCCGCACGGCTTTGTGGATGGGCTTAGGAGGTGGCCATACAGCCACATCCCAAGCCCGCCCACGTCCCGCCCCCGCCTCCCTCCCTCCCACCAATCCCCGTGCTGCTTCCACACAGAGCCTCCCTCGTGCCGACCGGCTTCGGTCGGTGCAAGAAAGGCTCAGCACGGGCGCAGCAGAGCCAGCACTGCCTGCAGCGCCAGTACTGCTGCTCAAGCGCCGACGCAGGGGTGCTGATCAGCGCTCCTGCATCAACGCTAGGGCAGTCGCGCCAACGCTATGACGTAGCGTCGGCGCAACGGGCAGTGCAGGATTGCGCTGCCCGTTGGGATGAAGAGGGCCTGTTACTCTCCCCCTGCTAAATATAAGAGGATTACTTCCTGAAAAAGTGCCTCTTGCACAGTTATTGGGGTAACTAGTCATATACTAGTGACTCCATAGCAGCACAAAATCAGATGACTTCTCCCAGCAGTTTCATGTAGATGATAAACAACATCAGGGACAAGTCTAGAACCACCACAAAAATATGCTTCTTCATTCTAATCATTAATGACCCATGGAGCTCCTCCACCCATGGAGACATTCCCTCTCTGGCAGCCTTGCGGCCCAATCCTATGGATCACTTAAAGCAGCTCATCTAGCGATCTGCTATCATAAGTCACCTTGTGGTGGCAGAAACATCACACTGCCATCAAACACTGTGGAGACACTGGCAGAAATGGCCAAAGGCTCCATGCATGCACCAATACCGCTTGGACATTTCATCAGTGCAGGTAAATTTGCCATACCCGAGATGAGCATGTGTCAACAGTGGAGGTAGACGGACTCATTCTCCCTGGGATCTTGTGCACATCTGCCAAGTCCATTGGTTGAAAAGTATCTAAACAACCAGAACAAGTCATTCTTCTGGTACAGATAGTGGAAATCTATTACCTTTACCCCCTATTTGTAGGCTTTTTGGCTGGCCCCAGCTGTCAACCGAGCACTAGGCTAGCTGGCTCTCTGGTTTGATCCATCCAGGCTCTTCTCATGTTAAAAAAGACCAGAACCAGTGAGACCTGGGCTTAGATCTCTGCTCAGCCAGGAAGCACTGACTAGGCAGCCCTAGGCAAATCACCAACTCTCAGACTAGCCTCTCCAATATCTTTGTTACGCAGATTGCACTGGGAATTTCACCTGGTGGGTTTAATCATGTTGTGCATAGCTGTCACCTGTGTGGAATTCGTTGACTGGAAGCAGCAATAGCAAGCTGTAGAGCTGAAGCAGTTTTAAGGTGGAACTGCTTGATACAAAGCACATGTGGGTTCCTCATGCTTTTGTTGATTATATACAAATGTGGGGCGAATGCTCCATCCCCACCCTTTTAAACCTCCCCCCCCCCCCGCCATTTCATTCTGCAATAAGTCTGGCTGAATAAGGAAAAATAGCTGGAGGGGCATTTGGAAGAGCAAGGTGGTGGTGTCCCCAAACACACACCAATTTTCTCTCACAAAATTGCTTCCCATCCCTTCATTTACATTTCCTCAGCAAATGGTGGGTTTGGGAACACACATCCAGAGCGCAATCCTAAACTGGAGTTAGGCCAGCATAAGCTAAGCCAGCAAAGTTTAGCCAGCACAAGGGCCACTATACAGCGTGTTTGGACGACTCTCGGAGTCAGGGAGGATTACTCACGTCTGTGTGCTGGCCTCTCTGACTCCGAGAGTGGTCCAAACATACTTCACAGTGTCACTTGTGCTGGCTAAACTTTGCTGGCTCAGTTTATGCTGGCCTAACTCAGTGCACCCTCACTGAGGTGACTTGTAGCTACACTCTTACACAACATTTTCTTCTTCCTCTTCTTGGACCACCTCATGTTGGAGATCCAGGTTTGATTGGATCATGGCGAACACTGTTCATGACATCTTTATTTTTAAAAAGATCCATTTATTTCAGTTCTGTTCTGATGGGCAGACCATTTGATGCCTATCTGATGCTTATGCTATCTATTAGCATAAAAGCAAACATTTGCTTGATTTACCATTTGGTGAGCAATGAATACTGCAAGAAGGGGTAAGACATATTCTGAATAAGATCACATTTCCCAAAAATACTGATGGTAATTAAAAACAAAAAGCATACCAGATTGCAACCTTTAGTCTTGCTTTAGTACACTGATCCTCAAACTGTGGGTTTAAGATGGGTCACATACTTGGTAGGTCACAACCTGATATAAGGTGGGTCATGGAAAGCTGGGAACAGCCATCTTGGAAACTGCAGCCCTTACTTTTGCTATATTCCTTTGGTGGGTGTTAACACTTTAAATTTTCAAGTGAGCGTTTTTTACAATTTTGATTTTGGTTCAGTACTTCTACATAACATGTTGCCAATTTACATTCCAGGTGTGTCACAATGACAGCACTTCCTGCTTGCCACTTCCGGCAATGACATCACTTCTGGTGGGTTCCAACACAAGTACAATTTTAAAAAGTGGGCCATGATCTAAAAAGTTTGAGAACCACTGCCATCTAGCTATTAATTACGCTTACATCCTGTTCTTCTTTGGAAGTGCAAAGCTTCCCATCCATCCAGAAAAACAAGCTTTCATATGTCTTCCAACCATTCTCTGTTTTTGTACTGCAAAAACCTGACCGTTGGCATTGTACCAAGCCAACCCAAGCCATTGAACTGCAAGGGCCATGTAGTAAAGCGATCACATGACCCTCTCCCCACATTTCAGACTCATTTACTCATCATCTCCATGTGCCAGTGTGGGTGGGCAAGTTTGATTTGTATGTCAATCTTTGAGCCTAAACCTAAGGAAGCTTATTTCCCCTTCAGTTATAGCCAACCACTTTGGAAGAGACTGATTATACAATACTCGGTGTCAATTCATTCACAGAGAGGGAAAGGAGCATAAGTCATTAGGGCAGCCTGCCTGCGCAACTCACCAATGGGATACAGACAGCCATCTCCAGCTGATGAAAATAACGAGACTTATACCACTTTTGTGCCTTTTGATTGTGCCTTGCCAGAGGGGCTTCTGCAGGTATAAAAATATTGGTTATACCTTACAGCAGCTCATGCTATTAGTACAGTTGTAGATGTGATATGATTTACAGATGTTTTTTTATTTCCCACTGGCCTGGTATCAATATATTTATATCACAAGTGTGGCCAATAAATTTCTCTTATGAATCCTGTTATACGCTATTGACTATTTATCATTTTTATTATGAGGTCACAACTTAAAGGTGTGACATGATTTTATGCCTAATTTGTGACCCCTTCCAAAATAATACATGGTCACTTCTGAACTATTCACCTTCTCCTCTGGCATTTGAAATTCTCCATCACCTCTTCCCTCCCCGCCCCCCTCTCTCTCTTTGCCAAACCAGATGATCTCCTGACTCCTGGATTTTAGATATCCTCTCTCAGGCTACAATCCTATATGCACAGTCCCAGGAGTAAGTTCCATTTAATAGAATGGGACTTATTTCTTCATAGATATGCATAGGATTGTGCTCTCAGGGCACAATCCTAAGCATCTTTCCAGCACCGGGGAAATGCAATGCAGCTCTGAGGTCAAGGAACAAACATTCCCTTAAGTTGAGGAGGTCTCCATGCAGGAGACTCCCCCCGCCCCCTGCCCTGACTGCAGGATGCAGCACATGCCCCATTGGCACAGCTATGTCAGTGCTGGAAAGTTGGTTAGGATTGCACCCTCAGTCTCCAGTACAAAGACTAAACAGACTGGAATGTATAAGATCCAACTGATTGTACATACATCACCTTGTAATGCCATCTGAAAAACCATCATCTTCTGAGACCCAACAACAGAGAGGCAATTTTATGACTTTCCTCTATACCAGCTCCAGTATGAGCCAAGAGCACAGAAAGCGGGCTGGAACAATAGCCTGAGCTCAGTGCCCCACTCTTCTTATGGCTGAAGTAAAACCCCACCATTCACTCCTTAATCTGTGAATGGCATAGGCACGTGAAAAAAGAAATATGTGAGCTGGCCACCTCCATATCTGGTGTGCGGGTGGGTAACAAGACCTGCCAATGGAAAGGGAAGAACTGCCTTAAATAAGTCTTCTTTGCTCAGCATGCCTGAAGACTCTGAATCTTACATACACTGCATTTCGCATTCCTTGCCTTTCCTAATTGGGTGGAGCAAAACTGCTTTGTGCAGTAAAACAAAGACAGTGAAGTGGACCAACAGCATGCTGTGATGCTTTTGCCACCATTTGTCCCAAAGAACCAAATGTCACTTTATCGAGTGCCACATCATTAGTAGTAATGTGCTGTGGTTTGGGATTGTCTAGCAAAATGGCTATTGATCAGCTGCCTCTGAATCTTGTCCCATTTTAATGGGTGAGATACACCTTAGGGGTGAACTGATTTAACTGAGCTGTCCCTTGGCATGACTGGGCAGAAGCACCCCTTCTCAAGAGATCTCCTAGATTGATTTAAGACTGAAAGAGAGAAGGTGCCTTATATGGACCACTGGCCCACCTAATCCAATAAAATTATCTGCTTGCAAAGGGAGTGGCCATCCAGGGGTCTTGCTGTGCATCTGCTACCTGACCCATTGTACACTGGAAATGCTTGGGATGGAACTTGGGGCCTTCGGCACTCAAACTATGCACTCTATTTATGAATTGATTTAAAAGCTTTTTACCCTGCCTTTTTCTCCAGTACAGGGGACTCAAGGCAGCTCACAAAGTGAAATAAAACAATATCTTAAAAACAAACATTAAAATAACAATATCATTGAAAAAAAAATAACTATCACTGAACCAGAGACATTTGCAACATTTGTAATTGTGCAAGGTACCCAAAGTCATGCTTTTTATATACAGTACTTATGTATTGATAGTACTCTACAGTACCAATTTTTCAATATGATGTGGACTAAAGGAATAACTTAATCTGGGACAAAGTGATCTTGATAAGATTCTGGATTTGCAAGCCATGTGCAGCAATGGGAGTAGAATTTTATGCAGGCAAGTTACAGCCCAATCAACGCTATGAGCTAATAGCATTTGATATGAATATTAAAACCTTTCCTTGCAATAATAAAGCATGTCAGGAAATTCAAGACAATTTAGATAGTACAGTATCCCTCTTAAGATGAGGTGTTCCAAATACCCTGAAGCAAAACTTAGAGATAATTCATGTGCCTATTGGTCCGATTAAATACAATACAAAAAGCTATCAGAGGCTATTTTCCAAAGCATTCCTTATGCAAAGAAGGGTGGGATCAAGAATTCCTGCCTGAGGAAGCACAGAAATTATTGAGGAGTTTGGAAAGAACATTTTATGAATATCCACAGCACTTCATATTTGTTATTTTGGTCACCCCGCCAACAGCCTAATGGCAGTGGTTGTCAAACGTTTTAGACCAGGATCCACCTTTTAGAATGGCACTCATGTCGGGACCCATCAGAAGTTATGTCATTAATTTGGAAGTGATGTCATAGCCGGAAGTGACAACACCAAGCCGGCCTTGTGATGTAATCAAATGACACTCCTGGAATGCAAACTGGCATTCTTGGATTGCAGCAATTGCAACATCCCTGAAACATCCCTGACAGAAAGCAAGAAAAGGACAAAATGTTATGTAAAAGCACTGAACTAAAAACATTTAAAAAACAACAACCCTCAATTCAAGCTGTTAACAGAATATAGCAATAGGAAGGTCTGCAGCTTCCAAGATGGCTGCTCCCAGTTTTCCACAACCCACCTGACATCAGTTTGCGATCAGCAAGTGGGTCCCAACCCACAGTTTGAGAAACACTACTTTATAGTATAAGGCAGTCTTATCCCCATAATGCAGATGGAAGGCTGAGGCCACCTTGTTTGTGGCAGAGTTGAGATCTGAACTGGGGACTTTGGGGTTCATGACACTAGCTCTCAAAGTAACCTGCCCCTCGTACAAGCACCAAGTCTTTACCAGTCTCCTGGTACTTCAGATACATTATGTGGGGGCTGAAGTGAGAAGCCTCCCCTTTTGCCTCCCTGTAAGCAACCTAAGGCCCTTAAAAGTCACGGACCTGAAGGCTGGCACTGAGGGGTTTCTTGGGAGAGCAGAGCCCAGAGAATGAGTCCACACACAAATGGCACAAAATTGTCTGCCCACATTTTAGATAGAAAAATATTACCAGAAAGTTCTCTCTCTCTCTCTCTCTCTCTCTCTCTCTCTCTCTCTCTCTCTCTCCAGGAGTTTGGCTGCTACAGACTTTTTAATGGGTCCACAAGTCCTTAAAAATAATAAGTGACTGTGGCCCTGTTTAATGCCAGAAACAAGTTGACCAATTGCTGCTGTGTTTTACTTCAGGGTATCCATCTCAGGCAGAAAGAGAGAGGAAAAGGCCAGCCTATAATGGTTTGCCTGGCTTGAAAACTCCATTTTGGACCGTGGAGAGTCATATTTCAGAGAGTATTGATCAGACTGCAGTTTGTGTTTCCTTGCGTCCATGATCCTGTTTGCAGCCCTGTAAAATAATAATAGTACTCGTGTCAGTGAGGTAATTACCATTGATCTAACACACTGTGACAAATTTTTCAGTCATGCCACTTGATTCATACTTAAAGTTATGGCACTGCTGACTGCTCCTTAAATAATTGAAGGATGCCCTTTGTAAATCAGTGGGCTTTTCCCCCCAAAAGCGGCAGTTTCTTCTTTGTTGAGAGCTCGTTACCTAGCTTCATCAGGGATTTGCAAATTAAACAGACAGGCTTTTAGCATCACATGTAGCTTACGGGAGGCGCTAATATCGTTGGCGCTGGCAAATCATTTATGACAGTTTGCAAAACTACAGGGGAGAACAGCTATCGTGTTCCAGCTGCCTTGACTGCATGAAGAACAACCGAGAGCTAAATGCAACAGACATGGGGGCAGAGTGTGAAATCTCTCTGCCGCGACTTTCACTTGAGGGAAGGCAGGAATTCTCACGACCCCTCCGGTACCTGAATGTAGGGCAGGCAGGGTGGGTCTGATGTGAAGAATGGGGACCACTCTCCATTTTTGATTTCACCGTAGGAGCCAGAAGATGGGAGTCAGTAACTATAACTTGAGAAGGATCACAGAAATGATTGGATTCTTCTTTCCCTTGGGGTGCAATCCTAACCTGAGCTGGAGCAGGCAGGCGGCTGTGCTGTGCTGTATCCTAACCAAGTTAGGAGGCGGCAGCATCTTAGCTCGGGGCAAGGGGACGAATGTACACAGATTCAGAATGTTTTTGGAGGGCTGGAGGACACCACATGAGGCTCCGGAGGCTCCTGATGAGTCAGGAGTAGCAGTTTCCTTTGTGGGGGCAGCACTCTGTGGTCCTCGCCCTGGGCAGCGCATGGGCCAGGATTGTGACTGGCTTTAGATGTGAAACAGGATGACCAACATAAACAGCATTACAATAATCAAGCCTAGACAGAATAAAAACAAGAATCTTTGGCAGGATCTTCAGAAAAACAAGACTTTTTTGAGTTCATAATGACATGACTTACAGTGCAAGCCTTTGCATGTCTACTCAGAAGTAAGTCCCATTGTGTTCAATGGAGCTTATTCCCAGGACAAGGGAGGCGCTGCGTGGGTGCAACAAGACCAGTGCCGGTCCTGTTGCCTTAGCACGACGCAGGGGTGCTGCTCGGCGCCCCCGTGTCGGCACTAATGCCGTAGCACTGACGCAACAATGTTGTATCAGCGCTAAGCGCCAAATAGGATGGCACTGCTAATCTAGCTTTCTGTCAGAGATTTTTCATGGTTGTGCAACAGCTGCAGTCCAAGACTGCCATTTTGCATTCTATGAGTGTCATTTTATTACGTTACAATGATGGCACTTCCTGCTTGATGATGTCACTTCCAGCTGTGACATCACTTGCAGGTTAATGACATCACTTTCGGCGGGTCCCAACACAAGGGCCATTCTAAAAAGTGGGTCCCAGTCTAAAAAGTTTGAGAATCACTGTTGTAATTGATGTGCTGAGCAGAGAGGGTATGCCAAAGAGGAGGTCGTTTCAGTGGCAGCAGCATTGCTGATATCCTATCCCACTTCCTGGCCTCAATCTGCCTTCCCAGGTCCACTTGGACTTGCACCAGCAAAATCAATGGTGCAGGTCCAAGTAGACTTATTTGGGAAGCAGAGGCTTACCCCTGGGTAAGGTAAGAAATGTTTTTTTTACCCAAATGAGTTTTCCGGGGCTACCCCTCCCCTACAGGATGCAGCATGTGCTCTGATGGTGCTGCTGCATCAATGGGGTGGGTAGTGCCATTGCATTGATGTAGGGGAGGTTTAGCGTTAGATGGGTCTCTGATCTTATCTTATTGCCAATTGCTATTCTGTCTGGCTGTCTTGCATCTATCAGGGTGACTTCTCTTCTTAAGATAAATTTCTCCAAGACCGATTGATTTTTCTTCTTTCTGCCTCTTCTTCAGTTCCTTCTGTTTCTTTAACACTTGATGCTGCTTTGATTTCCCCTGCTCTGCCTGCCAGGAGTTTGTGTGTGATTTTGACATTTCCTTGCAAGTTCAGGACCTCTCTAACGCTGCAATTCTAATGGGCCACATCCTAATTTGGGCCACGCGGTCTCCTCAGATCTATGCTTGCTCTTTAGCGGGCGCAGATCTGAGGAGCACATAGGGGAGGCTGGAGCCTCCCCTATGGTAAGGGAGCAAGCACTCCCTTGCCATGGGGGGGGGGGGCTCCAGCTTCTCCTATGAGGCATTGGATATGGCGCTGCCAAGTCGGCCTCGCCATTCCAGCGCTGCATGGGATTGCACCCTAGGTCAAAATATTATGTAAAAGCACTGAACTAAAAACACATAAAAACAACAACCCTCACTTGAAAAGTCAAACTGTGAACATTCACAACAGGAATATAGCAAGAGTAAGGTCTGCAACTTCCAAGTTGGCTGCTCCGAGCTTTCTTCGACCCACCATGTGAATAACAGTTTGAATAACACTGTCAGAGATTTTTCGACCCACAGTTTGAATAACACTGAATTACAATCAGGAATCCTGGGCAGTAGTGAACCACCAAATCCAACCCTTGCTGTCTTACTATCCACATTAAGGTAATTATCAATCAATCAATCAACAGGTACTTATATACCGCTTTTCAACACGAAGTTCACAAAGCGGTTTACAGGCAAATAGTAATAATAAAGTTAAATGGCTCCCTGTCCCAAAAGGGCTCACAATCTAAAAAACGCAGACCGCCAGCAACAGCCACTAGAAAGACTGCGCAGGGGTGAAGAGGGACAGTTACTCTCCCCCTGCTAAATATAAGAGGAACACCACTGGAAAAAGTGCCTCTTGCCCAGTTAGCAGGGGTTACAGCAAATCCTTGGTTTAACTGACCTCTGTTTAAGAAACGTCGGAAGCAATGGACATTGTCTGCTTCATTAAAAACCAGTCATATAAGTCGTGTCCTTGCATGTCTCCATTAACTTTAGTGCATGTGGATTTAACAGAGTTTTGGCATGAACAGATACTCCTTCTCCCCCACCATGAGTCTGTTAAATGGAAGGTTCACTGCAATGCAGATAATTACAGTGAGCCCTCCATATCCATGGAGTTTTGGGTCTGGGAGCCCATAGGGATGCCAAAATTTGCAGATGCTCCAGTCCACAGTTGTTAATGCCTGAGATAATGGTGTAAATTGTGGAAATTAGGGAACTTTGTATGAATTGCATATTGCAGCCACAGAGAGCTGTGAAATGGTGGGAGGCTACAGCAGGGAAGATGAAACATTGCTTTTAAAATACATTTACGATGTGCAGTTGGTTCAATCCATTGACCCAGAGCCCTTGAATTCAGGCATGTCCCAATATCTACTGGGGTTCTGTTCTGCCCCTGCCCCATGGATTCCTGAAGTTGTGGTACTGGGGATATATTTTTACAGATAGGGGAACATCAGTGGTTTTGCTGCAACACGTTAAAAAAAAGAGAGATTTGTTTAATGTTCCCCTATCTTTTTAGTAGGCATCCCAGTATCTATGGTACCCATGGATAACTGAAACCGTAAATACAGAATCAATGGACACCAGGGCACACCTGTACAGTGGGCCCACTATATTTACCTATGGCATCCCAGCATCATAGAGATCCTAGCTTCTTCAGCCTACAGTGTAATCAGCCTTGCGGTTGAGGCATTGCTGTCCTCCCACTGCATCTCTCCTTCATGTCCTACAGAGCTCACCACCACCTCTGCGTTGAAAGGTGTTTCTTCCATTCCTTTGAACTTCACTGGTGTGTCTGATTCCTTGAAAACAGGCATTCCAAACAGGGTCATAACCTTTTCCACGAGAAAGCAATCTAACAGAATATTTTGATTCTGCCTGTAACATAAGAGGACGGCTTAAGAAGATGTTATATCATCACACAATAGTCTTCTCGAAGGACAAATTACATTAACAGCCCTCTTCAGAAATCTCGAGAACCTCTGAATTGTTGGAATGTGAAAAGCAAGAGCCCAGTTCTAAGATTCCTTGAATGATGTAAAAAGAGTTTGCTATTGTGGGCATTTTTCTACCTGCTTGAGGTGAGCCCAGAACAAACACAAAAGCATCTTTAAAAGAGTTTACTAAATAAGTCTGGGATTGAACAAGCAGTGTATTCAGGGGTCAAATTTAATTCCTTCCCTGCTTTTGTATTCAGATTAAAGGCCAAGGTGGATTTGCGGAAGCTGAGAGCTCCTGCATTAATGCTGCTTCTGCACTTAACCTGCAATTTACCTGTCACAAGCCAACACTTTAAAGAAGAGCTAAGCTCTAACAACTTCCAAACAATTTACCTTGCATCGGAATGAAATGTCCTTAGGCTCCATGATGATTACAAGAAATAGCCACAATCTAGGGAAACCCCATGCCGAAATCGTATTGGAACTTGATTCGGTTTAAATGGGAAGACGCTCAGAAATGGGAAAACATTTCTTTCAATGCTTTCTACATTGAAAGAAAGCAACACATTAAATTGGGGAAGAAAAATCCGCCATGATCTGCTCAGCTATGATAAAATATAGCCCCCACTTGGCACAATACTGTGTGAAAAGCTGCTTGAACACCAAATGCAAGCAAGAGGGTTATGAACAGTACATGTTTACTCAAAAGTAAGTCCCATTTTGTCCAATGGGTCTTCCTCCCTCGTAAGTGTGTTTAGGATGGCAGCCTAAGTGGCCTGCCTGTACTGATATCAGACTTGTCCCTCGTGGGTGGCCTGTGGTGAATTCCATCATTGAAACCGATTACGGAAATATCGTAATTCTGCCTAATGACCTCATTTGCCTAAGCATAGTCCAGTGACTCAGTGGAAGTTTTGCTGATTTGACGTGGGCCTCTCATTTGGCTGTTGTTTCTCAGCCTTTTTTTTTTTTTAAGAGAGTGAGAGAAGGAGGGGAAAAATCAATGTCTGTGGAGATGACAAGGCATGAGGCTAGTAGCTGGGGACCAAGAACACAATCCAATATACCATTTCCTATCCAGTCTATTAGCTACCCCAGTCAGCCTAGGCTCTAAGTTTTGATTGAAGGCTGGGCTGAGACCAGATAGATGAGGAAAAAAAGAAGCCAAGGCAGGAGGGCTGCTAAACAAGCCTGCTTTATAGCTGGCTGAAATCAGTCATAAAAGTAGGTGTATATAAAAATGGATTATTGCATTAAAAGTTTAAAATGGCTCCTTCTGCTCAGCCTTTCATGCATCCATCCCCATCCTAACTTCTGTTCTGGCTAAGGGAAGGTAAGATGTAGATGAAAGAAGAGGGGGGAATCAGACTGGAAAACTCCCCCCCCATACACATACACCTGACCCCCCCTCCTCTGCTCCTTCTACTTGCCATGAAATCATTTCGTAAATACAAAAGAGGCCCCTCGGGCTATTGGTGCCCAGACACTCATTTTTGGAGTGGATAATTGACTTCTTTCAGTTGATAATTCATAGCTTGCATATGCGGGCTAATACATCAGCGCCCAGAGACTTCTGAAGAGCCCGGAGCAGAAACAGAAAGGGCGAGCAGAGAGAGGAGAGGGGGGAAAATTCAGATGATAGATGAGTGCATTACAGCTTTATGAATGAATTATGTCCCGCAAATACCTTGAGCAGGAAAGTCCGTCGGCCTCTATCTATACTAATCTGTGAGGAATTATGACGATTTTCACATTAAAAGTGGAGGGGGGTGGAGGAAAGGAGCTAGGAATTAATTGAGCAATTGGGCCATTAAAAATGTATGCCCCAGCATTTGGGTGTCCGTCGTCCCATTCATCATCCAGTAGGAAGCTTCTGTCATTTGTGGCTTTTTTAAAATGTAGGTTCTTGTCGTATAAAAACCATTAGGGATTACTTTGACACGGCAAAGTCTTTTTTATGTATGGGGGTTCTGAATTCCTTTATAACAGGACTGGTGTTTTCTTTGTGTGATAGAACAGAATGGATTCCTCAGCCGCCAGCTTAAAAAATCCGTATTCTTGGCTTAATAAGGGGAAAAAAATGAACTCCACCTATGTAATTTTTCCTCCTACCTGGCAGTCTGGAATTTGTACACATTTTCCCACATACACATTGGAGAGGTATAACACACACCGTGGAAATTTTTTTGTTTAAAAAGTTCCATCAGCTAACACAGAGTTATTAAAGAAGTAAAGCACTTGAAAGGAATAAGTTACAGGGGGGCGGAAAAACGATGTAAGGGGGCTACAATGGATCAAGGTGCAGTTTTTCTAAATGAGAGATTACAGTGTTAGGAAGACTGCATAGTGACCCCTGATAGATGCTGATGTTTGGGGCAACATCCTCTCCCCTCTCCGAACCTGCAAATTGGTCTCTAAGCTGCACACAGGGCAAGAAGCAGATTAAATTCTTCTTCTTCTTCTTCTTCTTCTTCTTCTTCTTCTTCTTCTTCTT
>JAJKFI010033886.1:0-12891 GCA_029204185.1 Lerista edwardsae
TTCTTCTTCTTCTTCTTCTTCTTCTTCTTCTTCTTCTTCTTCTTCTTCTTCTTCTTCTTCTTCTTCTCCTCCTCCTCCTCGTCATGTTTTATGTTGTCATAAGACAACAGAATTGCAAGTAGAACAGCTGAGAAAGTCTCCCATTTCCTTTTAAGATGCTCTTGCACTATTTTAGTGCTCTTGCACATAGGACAAAAAAAAATTGTTGTGATGGTGTTCACAGATCACTTTGGGGCTTCTGTCACTGTGAAAACATCTTCCAGAAAGGAAACTCTCTCCCAGGGCAGTGGCGTTCTTATGGGGGTGGGGTGGGTGGGGTGGGGTGGGAACACTAAGTGTTGTAGGAGCCTGAACTCCTGTGTAATGTGGCCACTCCCCCCTCACCTCCAGAGCCATACACGGCTTGGAGAGCAAAGTCTCTGAGCTGGTTCTCCGAGCAGCAAATCGCACTGTAGGCAACGGGGAGGGGCCACGGTACACAGGAGCTCAGGCTCCTGCAACACTTAGTATTTTGCCCCCCCATAGGAATGCCACTGTCCCAGGGCAGGAAGGATCAAGGTCTTGGCTGGCTCCCTTGTGTCACACTTTCAGCGTCTTTTAGACTGACAGAAGCCAAAAAAAATTAGCACATACAGAAAACTTGAGATGTGTGCATGGTATATGCATGCACTTTTAGGATCATGGCTCAGGTTATTCATTTCTTAAAACTTCTGATCTTTTCATCATCCCCTCTTATTTCCCTTTTGCAGTTTCATAAGATTGTCTACGTAGATTGGAACAAGTTTATACAGAACAGTGAAACATGTTTATACAAAACGTGCTTTTAGAATGCCTGCAATTTAGAAAAATGGGCTAAAAACTGTAAGTGATTAACATAAATTATTGACTTTTAACGTGCACACATTTTTAATATGTTACAAAGTCCTGTGTGCATCATATTGAATTCCTTAATGGATGAATTCTTAATGCAGATTAGCTTGATCCATAGTCCAGTTTGGACCATTTACCCTGATTTAATCCTGCTTGATGTAGATGAAGAGAAATCTATTTAAAAAGCAGACATATCTGACTTCATTGGTTAGTATACCTTTCAAGACTGCAAGGTGTAAAATATGTTGTCATGGTTTAAATACTTTTTTGTTCTGTCTTCTTGTGTAAACAAGATGGGAAGTAAAGTGTAGAATGAAACTATCACAATCAATGCAAACTTTTTAATGGATATTTACTGAATGACTCACAAGAAGTAACCATGACTGAGTCCAGGTCACAGTGCTTTTTGAGAAACATACTAAAACTGCAGTCCTGTATACGCTTTCCTGGTAGTAAGTCCTATTCAACTCAATGGGAATTACTTCTGAGTGCATAGGATTGTGCTGTTAATTATCCCAATCCTCTAGTTCAGAAATTATTATTTTACCCAAACCAATTCTAGTAATTTTAACTTGGATTAAAATACAGATGGCATATGTCATGTATATGAAATAAAGTTCCCAATAAACTTGAGTGGAAAAATGTTCAAAGTATGTTTTAATCTCCTGTATTTTTTTCCGGGTGCAACCCTAATCTGGATTTAGCCTGGCACAGTTAGGCCACCATAAAGTGCATCTGGACCACTCTCAGAGTCAGAGAGGCCAGCACACAGATGTGTGCCATCCTCTCTGACTCCAAGAGTGGTCCAAAAATACTTTACAGTGTCCCTTGTGCCAGCCAAATTTCGCTGCCCTAACTGTGCCGGCCTAACTTCAGGTTAGGATTGCGCTCTCAGTCGCATCCCTGGCCCATGTGCTTCGTGTGGCCAGGGAGCAAACTGCCGCCACCCCACTCACCTCACACGTTCTGGCACCTCACGCAAGGTCTCTTCACCTTCCGAAAGTGACACTTTAGGAAGGCTTTTGAACAATACTTCTGGTTCTCCAACGAAACAGCTGCGAGAGTTGAGTGGCCTCTGAAGACTTCAGGTGGCCTCCAGAGGACCCAGGGACACCATGTGGCCTGCCTCCTGGGGGCATTTGCCTCCCTCCCTGGCTAATGGCAGGCTCAATACTGATGTCTTTTTCTTGGATAGGAAACTACAATTTAAACTTGATGGGGTGGGGTGGGGGTTGTAACGGTACAAAATAAATAGTGCTGGTTGGGCAGAGCCTCTTCATCAGGAGGAAAGCACCAAATGACCTGGTACCATAGGTTGAGAGCCAGATAGCAGCCTTCTGGTGTCAGAGAGCCCTTGCCCCCTCCCCCCGGCCCATGCTCTATCCTGGATTTTTCAAGGAGGTACCAAATATCTCTGCATCTTCCCCTTTCTCCATGTCCCATTGCAATGAAGTTGTAAAAGTAGGAGGTGCTTATAAGTCCTTAGTGTGAGCAAGAAAATGAAATTCAGGTAAATGGTTTTTTTTTTTCCTTTCCTGGAGGCTGAAGGGCAGTCCAATGGGAAATGCAACACAAAATGGGAATGGGGAAGCCTCTTCTCTGCCAGCCACACAGAGACAATGACTGATTCAGCTGTGGCAGCATTGCTACTCACCACCTGAGACTCTGGTCCAGTGGTGTCATTCTATAATTAACTACCGGAACGCAGGCGGGACTTACCCCATGATTGACAGGGGCCCCGCGACACGTCGCCGCCTGCTGTTCCGCCGCGGAGGGCTTCTTCCGGGTGGCGCGCCCCTCCGCGGCTCTCCGCAGCACCCAGCGCGCCACCCAGGCAAGCGGGCATCCCCTCCGAAGCCAGGGGTGCCCGCGCGGGGCTCGGAACGGTGGCGACGCGTCAGACCCGCACAGCCAATCAGGCGGTAAGTCCCGCCCACCATTCCATTAGTTCGTTACAGAATGACACCACTGCTCTGGTCCAAGGATTGACAAGTCCCTGTCTTGTGAGAAAGAAGGAAGGCCGTGGTGCAGAGGAACGGCCTTGCAGCATCAGTGACAAGCTGCTCACCTGTGGGCTTTATAGTAGGTAGTGTCAGGGGATTGATTATCTGCTATCATTAGGAGGCAACTGGGCTTGTCCTGCCTACAGTTTGCTCCTCCAGTGCAACAACCCCAGTGGTGCAGAGATCAGGGGAAAACTGCATTATCTACAAGACGTCTGCCTCAAACCTGACATCTCTGCCTAGCATAGCAGTAGTGTAAGTATGGCTTCAAACCTATCCCTTGCCATGTTACAGCATACAGCCGCGCCAATGGAGACTGCAGTGCATGCAATGATGGGGGGGAGGGGGATGATCAGATATTCTACAGGATGTAAGTAAAAATATTTGTCATTTACCTCCTGGTAGGTTGCCCAATCACCTGTGGTTCTTTTTGCATATACACCAGTCATTTGGTGGCATACGAGGAGAGAAAAGGGGCAGGGAAGTTTTGAAAAGAGGGAATAAGATCCAGAGTGCAATCCTAACCTGGAGTTAGGCCAGCATTTAGGCCAGCAAAGTTTGGCTGGCAGAAGGGACACCATAAAGCATGTTTGGACCACTCTGGGAGTCAGAGAGGCCAATACACAGACATGTACCATCCTCCCTGACTCCAAGAGTGGTCCAAATGTGCTTTACAGTGGCCTTTGTACCAGTCACTTTGCTGGCCTAATTTGTGCTGGCCTAACCTGGAGTCTAACTCCCTGGCACCTGATGCAAAGGTGTGACTGCACATCCTGCCAGAAGTAATTCAGCAGTGACACAATAATGTCATTGTGTCATTGCAGGCATTGCTGAATTGCTTCCAGGAGCTGCCATATGCAGTCGTTCAGAGTAATGGGCAGATGGGAGGGCCAATCCATCACCAAACACAGCACAGGGCTCCTATTGCTGGGGGCTCAGGTGGCACACCCATCACTGCCCCCCATTCCTGCCCTGGGTAAAGGACCCGGGGTAGTTTGCCCCAGCTGCCCCCACTCTGTCAGCCCCCCTGCCTGTCATCTCACAAAGTGCCTTTCAAACTCTCTTGCAGTTTAAAAGCAGTTCTCCATGCAGCAGGAAGGTGGTACTATTCAATACAGACAGGGCCAGGCCTTAATCGCTCATCTGCCTTAAACCATTTCAGTATTGTGGCTTGCCTGAAGTCTTCAGGGTCACAGGCATAGCTAAAGAAGTGCAGGGGGTGCAATTGCACCAGGCAACAAGCTTTAGAAGGGCAACAAGCTGAGCTTGACACTAATACCCAAAATTGTGAATAACTTGGTATGTATGAATAATACCATCATGTTGTATATCATTGGAAAAGTAATTTAAACCCGTTCCCTCCCATCAGCGCGTTTGACCGCCAATTTATGATTTAGAGATTTTCAAAAAGTGGCTCCACTAAATGACCTGAAACTTGCACTGTAAACAGTGCAAGGATAGACCTTTTTAGAGGTGCAGTTGTTTTGACTGTCCGCCCATGTCATCATTTAAGAAACAGGGGCAGAATTTTGGAGTTTTTTGTTTTGTTTTATGGGGGCCCGTTTCTGAATCTGATTGGGGGGCCCCAAATCTGAAATGAAAGTTGCCATTTTGGCTTCCTGTGTTGGGGCAGGGGCTAACCTTTCTCACTGAGTCAACTTTAAAGCTTTCAGGTACAATTAGCACCTGTAATAATTTTTTGAATAATTGGCGGGCAAACGCGTGAATGAGACTTCGCACATCTACTTCCATTCAAACTGTGTTTCTTTGTAGGCTAACTATCTTTTTACTTTGGGGACAAGTTAGGTGAAAACATAGAGGAAACACATATCTCCTAACCTTTGTCCTGCGTTATTTCTAATGTTCTGATATGTCTTGCCTTTAGTTTTTGCAGGTTGCAGGTAAGTTCAGAGACTGTGAATAAATTATTGCGTGTGGCTACAGAAACAATGTTTTTTATACTCCACAAAACATTAGACACAAAACATTAGAAGGCAACTCCAAGATCAAATATCATAAGGCTGGATGAACTTCAGATCAACAATGACATAAGACATAAGACATAAGAAATTTATTTGTCATTACACTCACAACTGGGTGCAACGAAATGAGGTGCTCTTCCCCAAGGTAAAACTGGACAACACCAAAACTAAAATATGCACAATCAACCATACAACAATCACTTATACAAATATAAATACCCCATTGATTGTCTACACAACCATGAAGTCCTTGGAGAAATGGAAAACAAAATGTTAAATGTCAAATAAAGAAATAAAGAATATTCCTTCTCCTTTCCCCCCCCCAAGTGCATTTGTTTAGGTAGATATTCACATTTCATGATCACACTTGCAGCTGTAGGTGAGAATCTCTTACTAATTTCTAGAGTGGGTGCGGGCAGACAATCAACTGCAGTGTTTACCTGAATCAACCATCTCACCTGATGGTTCATTTTGAAGACAGGCATGTAGCTAAGTGATGATTAGCTAGTTGAGGACAATTACAATTACAATTGGCAGAAATCTGCATAATGCTCTCCTATTGTTTACCTTTTCCAAAGCTATTTAGGACAATTACCATGGATAGCATCTTCAGGGACAAAAAAAAGGTAGATAAAGCTCTCCTATTCACTCCTCTAATCACTGAGAATTCACAAGCCATTTAGAAAATCAGGTGACCACTCTTACTTCAGTGATACAATCTAGTCACCAAAACAAACTGCAAGCTTGGAAGCTGCAAGCTGCAGAAGCCAGCTGTATGAAAAAATAGGGTTTTTCCCAAGATGTTTATAAAGCAGAGTAGGGTCAATGAAAGTCCAGAAGAATTCTGTCTCCAGCTCATTACAGGGTGTACAAAACAATTAGCAGCCTTTTAGGAGCCTGCAAAACACCTAATTTAGCCTAGCAGCAGTCAAAGCTATGCCAAAAATTCAGTTTTGCAAGAATGAACTTCTTACTTGAGGATATGCACTCTAGGGCCCCCTTCTGCAAATTCCTGAAGTAAGCAAGCTGTGTGCTCAGTGAACAATGTGTTTTTAAAAGATTTTCAGGGGTAAAGGTAGCATTTAATTTTATTATTATTACTATTTGCCTGTAAACCGCTTTGTGAACTTTGTGTTGAAAAGTGGTATATAAGTACCTGTTGGTTGGTTGGTTGGTTGGTTGGTTGGTTGGTTGGTTGGTTGGTTGGTTTTTTCAATATTTCCATAGAAATTGATATACAGCACCATGGATAGTGCACCATAGTGCAAAGTAAAAATTACGCTTTTAGTCCCATTGGCGGGCAAGCGTGCCAATTTCAGTTCAGGTATATGGAAACACTTTGACATGGTTCCAAACACATATTTACCTGAGGGGGGGGCCTGTACATGTTTCAAAATGCAAAAAAAAAAAAAGTGGTGCACTAACGTGCCGATGGGAGGGAATGGGATTTATTAATGCAGACTGCAATGAAACAAACCAGAGTGTAATATCTTCACTCTATCAAACATTATGGCCAAAAAACCAGAGAAAATGAAAATACACTGGTGACATCACTTCTTGTTTGTGATGTCACTTCCGCAGCGGCATTTTGCCCTCTGCACTGGGATACAGTTTCATTAGCTACGCTCCTGTTCAGGGTGGGCTAACTAAACAAACATGGCTATGTCAGAGCAAAATAAGAAAGAAAACTTTTTGTAAATGTTGTGAATTCTCATTGCCGTCATGATTTTGGCACCCTGGGGACTCTGATTCAAATCTCTGCTCTTGTCACACATTGGTTGCACCCACATGTCTGCAAAAATAAGGTGGGTTGGTGTTTCTCCAAGGAGCAGCTGTATTATTATTTATATTAGTATTGACACCGCTGTAGTGTTTTTCAGGAAGATAAAACATCTCAAGGAAGAAAACTTTGTGATCGGATGCTCTTGAAAAAGAAGATCCAGGAGGTGTTTGGCACCTGAATACTTGCAGATTTTTCATTTACCGCTGTCATAACAAAAAATGAGTAGGCCAACCTAAATACCAGGTTTGCCATCTAGTGATGCTTTCAGATATTGCAATTTCCAAACAGGAGTCATTTTCAGGAATTTTTTTTATGTTTTTATTTTGAAGAATGTATACCCCGCCTTTCCCATGCCGAAGCAAATGCCCAAGGCGGCTTACATGAGCAGCTAGTCTAAACCACCATATTTTCAATGGAGTTTTTACAAATCTACAGTGTTCTTGTGATCCATCAATCCTCAGTTCCAAATGTCACCTTCACAGTGTGGTTTTCTCTTTTGGCTGCCTGCCATCAAGCTTCAGCAGGCAATCGCAAGTCAAACCTGGATAGGACTTCAAGGTCATATTCCTTCTTTTGCTGGCTGGCCTTCTCACACACTCCACCCCAACTCTCCCTTGCAGTGAGTAATCTGTTCTGCCACCACAGGTACTGTAGCTTGTCACAGCCTGGCATCCGTCTCCCATCCAAAAACAAGCCACAGATTCTCTTGCTTAGCTTCAGGCAGTACCAGCAGCTCAACCATCAGTCCACACCTCCTGAGATACAGGATCTCTTGTTTTTTTTCAAGGATATTACATGGAAATGGAACATCTATGACGATAGCAAACTTCTGTTTTTTTATCAGTAGATTGAGGACAGGTTCATTTTGTGGAACTTTGTTTTTGCATGCAGACATGAATAGGGGTGGTGGTGATTTGCACAACTATTATGGCTAATAATTGGTGAAGTCTCTTAGCCAGTTTAAATACTGAGATAAAGCTGTTTTGGGACCAGGGCAAACTCACAGGTTACGAGTTGACCACACCCTATAGATTATTGGTTCCCAAACTTCTGTACTTGGAACACTGCTGGTCTGCAAGGCTAGTTTACAGGATCAGTCCCTGGACTGGGCAACAGTACCACTTCCGTTTGGCTTTGATTTCCATTCAGTTGATCCATGCCTGAAGAAGGGAGATGTTGCCACTATATGGCATCTAATTTTCCCTTCAAAGCATGAAAATTGTGGGTGCAGTCCTAACCAACTTTCCAGCACCAGGGTAAGGGCAATGCAGCTCTGTGGTAAGGGGACAAACATTCCCCTACCTTGAGGAGGCCTCCATGACTACTACTCCACTGCAAAATGCAGAACATGCCCCATTGGCACAGCTATGTCAGTGCTGGAAAGTTGGTTAGGATTGCACTCTGTCTGTGCCTAATTCTTGTTCCTCAGTAATGAGGTGAAATAAGTTTGGGAACCTCTTCTTTATAGTACTATGTCTCTATTGTTCCTAAATTCAGTCTGTCCATTTTTTGGGTAAGTTGAGCAGAGTTGGGTATACTTAATCTACCAATGTGCCAAACTAAAAATTTGAGGGCTTTAAACTGCAGTGGATGCAGGTATCACCTGGTAGCATCTGGAAGTGAATATCCCTCTGTTCATGCATGGGATATTTCATTTCATGTGTACCAGCTCCCTCTACTGACAAAATCTCTGAGAGCAGCCTGTCAAAACTAAAAACTAAAAACATAAGCATGAGATCTTAGTGTCAAGAGTCCTCAGGTCAGCGGCTACCCAGAAAACTTCTTTAGACAGATTCACTGGCTAAATGATAATTTGCCAATCTTTGTCTGAAAGATGAAACAATGAATCCCATGAAACTGCATACAAAAGTCAGAGCACAGCAAAGTATAGCAGAAGTCACCACAGGAAGTTTCCTACACAGAAAATTGTAAGAAAAGTCTCCAAAGCCTGGTTAGTACTTGGATGGGAGGCTGCCCAAGAAGCTCACACTCCTTTTCAGGTGGGGTATATCTCCAATTTATTTCAGTGTCAGTTTCTGTGGCCTACAGGCTACTTATCTACCAATGGAAGGGGGAAAGCAGCACCGAAGCAGCAAACCTATTCGTTTTGGTAAAACATCAAGAAACTTGATATTCTTCTCTGGTTTTCCATTTCCATTAGATTTTCCATTAGAACAGATATTTCCAACCGTTTTCAGTTGTTTCAGTTTAGTAACAAGTCACTAAAATTGTTGAGGCACATCACCAGTGTTTAAGGGCACAATCCTAACCTAGAGTTAGGCCAGTACAATTAGACCAGCAAAGTTTGGCTGGCACAAGGCAGGCCCGAAAGGAGGCGTGAGCACGCCCATGGTTGGCGCCGAAACCGTGCCCCCAGGATGTTGCCCCGCCCCCGTGCGTCATTCCGACACACCTCCCTGCACCCGGAAATGCTCCATTTCAGAGTGTAACGGAGACCAGGGAAGGCGGGCGGGCCAAAAAGTGCACTGTTTCGCGCACGGATTGCGCGCCATGGTGCCCTGCCGCTGCCCGGCGCACATGGCTCGCGCCACCCCGGGCAACAGGTCATATACACTTCTGGCACAAGGGCCACCATAAAGTGCATTTGGACCACTCTTGGAGTCAGGGAGGATGGCGCACATCTGTGTGCTGGCCTCTGAGAGTGGCCCAAACATACTTTATGGTGTCCCTTGTGCTGGCCAAACTTTGCTGACCCAACTGTGCTGGCCTAATTCCAGTTTAGGATTGCACTCTAAATTACATAATATATTACATTACAATTAGTAAGTACAATGAAATCATTACATGACAATTAAAGACATTCACAGCCAGCTGAAATCAAACTCCTCTGAACTTGAATAGATCTTTCTCATAAAGTTATCTTGAAGAACTTTATAATTGGAGAGGGAAGTGTATGTGGTTTCTGGAAAGGAACTAAAAATGTTTAGAAGTATAGGGTGGTCAAATGTTTATCAGATGTGCCATAATGTGTTGGCAAATAGCAGACTGAGCATATGGTATACTGAAGAAATGTAGAGTAAGAGGCCATGAGGTGGTATGATAAAAATAAGGTGCGGGATTCAACCTGGGGCAGCAGGGTGTAATGGCTTGTGCCAGCCCCAAAAAACATCTGGGTGTCTCCTGGCCTCTGGGAGTCCTTGTAGGGCTTTTCCCAGGGGAAACAACCAGGAGAATTTGGGCACAGACCAAGTGATCCAGCTGTTGCTGGTCTTCCTGTGCAAAATGGCTAATTATCATTAGCTGGGTGTAGCTTAGCACTTAAGCAAGGGTATTGGCTGGCCAATTAACTCATGGCCATTCAGCTGGCATTTTGGCCAATAAAAGCCTTATGTTGGGGCCTTACTTTGCCCCTGGACCTTGGGAAAGTGAGAAGGCTGTGGTGGTTGAACACTCACCCAGATTTTGCTGGAGGCTGTGTTGCATGGGGTGGGTCACCTAACTGTAAGTGCTTGTGCCTGGAGACATCTCTGGGGTTCAGAGGTGCTCCTGTGTCTTATGTCTGTTAATGGTCATAGATGTCTGTAATAAAATTTTGTCTTGTTTTGTGTGTGTAAATCTACCTTCAACTTCATTTACCCCTTCCTCTGACCAAACGAGCCTTCAGCCCCTGGCAGGAGCTGTGGATGGGAGGGAGAGATAATGCAAGGCAAAGGACTCCAGTCCTTTGGAAAGAGGGTAGGAGTGAGGGAAGGAAGGTGTCAACTGATGAGGAGTGCAATCCTTACCTGGAGTTAGGTCAGCACAGTTAGGCCAGCAAAGTTTGGCTGGCACAAGGGCCACTGTAAAGTGCGTTTGCACCACTCTTTGAGTCAGGGAGGATGGCGCATGTCTGTGTGCTGGCTTCTCTGAGAGTGCTCCAAACATACTTTACGGTGTCCCTTGTACCAACCAAACTTTGCTGGCCAAACTGTGCCAGCCTAACGCCAGGTTAGGATTGCATTCTAGGAGATTGTAGGATGGGAGAAGGACTAATTGTGTGTGCTGGAGGAAGCGGGGTGGGGAAGATATGAAGCAGGAAACAAACAGCATCTCTGAAAAGGCATTCCTCCTTCTTTCTGACCCTGGAGGGGATTCCTTTTCTGAGATAATGTCTGCTGCAATGCATGTACATAATCTGAAAGCAGATCTCACTTTAGAACTATTGTTTTTGTATCCGCATGCAAATTTAATTGATTACATAATTTATTGACTACAAGTCAAATTACAATTTATTTAATCGAGTGATGGCATTTATGGACAGCTTTTGTCCCCCTTTTCTTATCAAGAGCCAAAGTGAAAGACAGACCTAATGTGAACAGGAGGCTTAGCCTAGGAATTTTCTCTAGTCCAGGTGCTTTTGCAAATAAATGGCCTCCTCCTGTTTGTCATATGGGAGAAAGTAAAGGGTTTTGAGCTCTCTCTTTCCACCAGAGGGCATTGTCACTCCAGTCCAATGATGAAGTCTCCTGGGCATTCTGACACTTTATTGTTTCTTAGTTGAATAATAAAACCAGAAAACAAATGAGGAAAACCATCAGGCAGTCAACTTGCACTGGAACAGTCAGGCTCAGTGACCTGCACTGTATCCAGCACAGGGTAGATGCAGAGCAACTCGGAGGGCAACTCGGTGTAAGGGGATATTTTTCCCCTTACCTTGTGTCATCCCTCAGCCACTCCTATGGGGCTACTCAGATCTGTGCCAGCGATTTCACTGGTGCAAAACTGAGCAGCCCATGTAAGCAGTGGCATTTCTATAGGGAGGGCAGAGCTCTAAGTTTTGCAAGAAGCCTCACCTTGCAGTGGAAATCACTCCTCTCCTGCACCATTTTAGCCAATCCTCACAGGGAAAAGCAACATCTTGGCATTGCTTACTGGCTACAGCAGCAAGGGAGAGGAGGGATTTACATGACAGGGTAAGGCTTCTTGCAACACTTAGGGCTTTGCCCTCCCTGTAGAAACGTCTCTGCATGTAAGTCTGCTCAGGCCAGGGACAGGGGTTAGGATTCAAAGCAGGCTGCCACAGCTGGTCCCACCCGCTCCTGGACCACCTCCCCTCCTGCCCCAAAATGTCCCCTCCCAGCCTCTGTTCTGCCCTCCTGCCACCCTTCCCAACCCCTGTGCCAGCCTGCCCAGGCCAGCACAAACTTACTCTGTCCGGGTGTGGATCTGGTGTTCAGAAGCAGGTGCAGGCTTCTGCACTGACCCAGCAGCCTCTAGGGTAGTCATCATGAACGTGTATACAGCATGTTCACGAAAACCCTAGGCTGGTGCAGGGGACCCGCACTGGCCTGTATCCATATGAGGATTGTGCTCTAAGGCTACAATCCAAGGCACAGAGTATGCCCCACAAAACACAATGGGACTTACTTCTGAGAAACATGCAACAACTGGGCAAGAGGCACTTTTCCAAGTGGTGTTCCTCTTTTATTTAGCAGGGGGAGTATAATTGTCCTTCTTCACCCCTGCACAGTATCTTGTCTAGTGGCTGTTGCTGGAGGTGTTCTGCATTTTTTTTTAATTGTGAGCTCTTTTTGGATGAGGAGCCATTGAACTTTATTATTACTATTTGCCTGTAAGCCACTTTGTGAATTTTGTGTTGAAAAGCGGTATGTAACTTGATTGATTGTGGCCTCTTGGCAGTTGCGTAGCTAAGGAGGTCGTGCCCAGCTACTGGATACTCCTCCCTTGCTTGCAGCCACCACCACCCTCCAAACACAACCAGAGCTGTGCTCCAATCATGTCCAGAGGGTGATCTGGGGGCCAGGGAAGCTGAAAACCATCACTTCCCATTTTCAGTTACAAGCTGCTGTAAATTGCCTGTGGAATGGACTAGTGCCTTGCTCACTACATGGTTATTGGCCCTTCAGTACAGGCATACCCCTGTATCCACTGGGGTTCTGTTCTGGACCCCCTTGTGGATACCTGAAACCTTGGATACTGGGGACATCTTTTAAAAGATAGGGAAATATCAGTGGTTTTGCTGCAACAAGGTAAAAAAAGAGATTTGTTACTGTTCCCCTAACTATCCCAGTATCTGTGGTATCCGTGGATAACTGAAACCATTGATACCAAATTAGTGGATACTGGGGCATGACTGTCTTGGCCTGGAGTCTCTAAGAATCTCTTCAATCTCTAGATCAGTGATCTTCAACATTTTTCATGCCCAACAAATACCCCAACAAATAAATAAGTTAAATATGAGACTTTAGATAGATAGATAGATAGATAGATAGATAGATAGATAGATAGATAG